>KN825566.1:0-16394 GCA_000827395.1 Paxillus rubicundulus Ve08.2h10 | reverse complement strand
AATCCGATTTCTGACATTTCCCGACTTAATCCTATCTCTTTGACATCTCTGACTCACATCCCGCTTCACTCCGGCACTCCGGTGCCCTCCGTGTTTACTTGTCCCCGTAGTATATAAACCCCTTTTTGTATTCTGTATTCCTCAGTTCGAATATCGACTTTGATCACTCCTCCTCTCTGTCCAAGCTTAAGTCCCTCGCTTGATGCTTGAAGCTAGCCTTCTTGTTGTCACTCTGACCCTCTGACCTCTGACCTCCAACAACTCACCTTACTACTCTGCTCCGCTCCTCATCTCCGCCCTTAGTAAATATCGGACTGAACTCGGACAAGGGCACAACACATAAGTTGAAGCCAACGTCTGCTCCGCCTCCGACAACTCCGGATAGCCCAGAGGAATCAGCATCTTAACAGCTTACAGCTGCTGCCCCTACCACTAGTCCATCCGGCCAATGCTTGGGATACCAACTACCAATCTAATGCCCTACCTAGGGATTTGACTCTAGTCATAGCCACGACTGTATGAGAGTGGCTACCCCAAGTTGGATTGGTTGCAATTTGGGTAGAATGAGTGGGGGGTGGGAGGCTCCACCTTGTTAGACCCACAGGTTGCTCAGGCACATAGGGGCCTTTTGGCACACCTGCCTGCACTTTTTCATTGCCATACATTCTCATGGTGGGGCTCAGTTACTGTGAGAACCTCTTATGTCATCATCATGTGATTCGCCATAGCGACACAGAATACTATCTCATAATGCATACAGTCATCCACTGGCACTTGAACCATAAAGAATGTGATTGCATTGCATCACACAACAACATAATTTTTTATAGATCAGACTTGATAGATATTATAACTAATCTGTGTATGACAAGCTCACAATGTTACTGGTGGTGATTTTGCACTCTGTGCCCATTTTACACTTTATCTTGTTCATACCAACTTGGTTGAGCATTTCAACTTGTTCTCATTGCTCTGCTTGGGCAGAACAATGTCTTGTAACTGCTACTTTGCAGTTTAATTCACCTGTTTACATTTGTTTACATTAGGTTGCCCATAGTCCTCAGAGTCCACTATAGTTAGTATTTGGTTACTCACAGTGGACTCCAGTCCCCAGCTTATTTCAGCTCCCTGAGTTGACCCAATCAATGCAATAGCACTTCCACAAGCTTCTGGCTTGAACACACAAAACATCTGGGAGGAAAATATTTGTTCTTGGGTTATGGTGAGCAAAATTGCAAAACTTGGTGTTATCATACATACATACACCACCACTTGAACCAGACCCAAAAATGGCATATCAACATGAAAGGCCCACTCAACAGCATCTAATCACTTTTCTTGCTTGGAAATTTGGAATTGAAACATACACAGTATATCTCTACCAACATTCTAGGTTCTCTGGGGCCACATCTGTTTATTATTGGTGTGAACAGAGCTGCATTTCTGGTGATGGGTACACTTGGTTGTCTGAAGCCCATTTCATGCTCTGACAACTGACAGCCTAAATCAGGCATATCTGTGGCTCAATGATGTGCAAATGGGCACTTACTCACCCCCTCAACTGGCATCACACTGGCAGACTTTCAACACAATGTTTCAGATCTCTTGAGTTGTGAATGCATGCTAGTGTGATTTGAGAAGCTTTGTATGAAATTTTGAGTGGAAACAAAAAATCTGGTGTTGTCCAGCAGCTGAACAGCCCAAAAATCACTGATTTGCACACATAAACCATCAAGCCCAGTGAAAACCCACAATCGGCTGTAGTACGCTAGATGTCGGGAGATATTGACACATCTGTCTGGTGTCGGCTGGTATCGCATTCAAAATTCATGTAGACTACTTTTGCTCGAGCATGCTCTATCAAACAAAGTGCATGCACATGCAGCGAGTTTAACTTGCCCGTTTGAATGTGCAAACCCACCAAATTGCATAGCAAGTGCACTGCAAGCCGTGCAAAGTGTGCATTGCAGGCGGAACTGCACACCGCCTGCATGACACACTTTGCACGGCCCCTATCCCAGTGTGCATCCGTCTTTTCACCTCCTTCCTCCCTCTGGCAAGTTTCTAATCCTTCGCTGTCCCCGTATCTTCGATCTAGTGGCATGCCGAAAGTTACAGCGTACTTCTGTGACTGCCGAAAGCACGATTACCTACCCACAGAAGTCAGTCGTTCGACGTACCAAAGACACAAGAACCAGCGAGACGAGCCGACAGCTGTCACCCGGCGTTTGCTCAGATACCTAGCCGAAGTTCCAGCAGAAAATGACTTACCAGAGGATGTCGAATCTCCAGAGCAAGAACAGTCGACAGTCGACCACGAGGATTCGGACCAGCGACTTGGATGGTCCGAACCTGGAAACCGACCCGAGCTTCATCAATGCTCTCCTCGGGCACCTCCTTCTGCCCAGCCTCCACGGACTCCGAACCCACGAGCAGCTCGCGTAGAAGAGGTACCAGATGAGGAAGATCCATTCAGGGACTTGGAAGTATGTTTACGACTCGGATACGGTATGTTAAGTCAATTGTTTGCTAACATTACCTTACAGCGATGGGACCAAGAGCTGCCAGCCGAGAACCAGCCTTGCACACCAGTTCCGCAACGTCCCACTGCTGAAGAGGTTCCAGACGACGAGGGGCCCCGTGCACCACCACCCATTGATCCGGACGAAGAAGAGCTCCTCAACTCCATATACGAGAACGTTTCGCTCGACGACCTACATCTTTCCATGGCCTTTATCACTTCCCTATCCAGTGCCTCCCTTGATGGCCCGCACTCTGGACTCGATGCAGATACGCTCGAACGCCTCCGAAATCCTCCCACTTCCCAGCTCTCGCTCGAAGACGACCCAGATCTCAAAGCAGCGGTTAAGCTGTACCTCAAATTATCGCATGCACAGGTCGACTACAACAGTGCCCGCGAGGTTATCATGGAACGTCTTGGTACCACCGAGTTCCCCAGCCTACATCAAGCTCAGCAAGCCGTCGAGCACCTCAGCGGTGTCTTGAGTCTTATGAATGACATGTGCGTGAACACCTGCCTTGCATTCACCGGTCCCTTGGCAGCCCTCAAAAACTGTCCCCAATGCGGAGAAGCACGCTACCAAGAAGACATCCTTCAGAAGTCCAAAGGCAAAAAATTCGTCCCTCATCAACAATATCCCACCATTCCCCTTGGTCCACTATTCCAGGCGATGTCCCGAGATCCTAAGAGTGCTGACGAGATGCACCATCGAGAACGATATACCCAGAAGATCTTTGACAAGCTTCGTGAAAACGACGGGTTTCTCAAGCAGTACAGTGATTTTCTCGACGGATCCGACTATCTCAATGCTGTCCAGGAGGGCAAGATCGCAGACAGTGACATCGTCGTGATGTTCTCTATCAATGGTGCACAGCTTTATCAGTTCAAGGCATCCGACTGCTGGATTGCTATCTGGGTCATCTTCGACCGCTCCCCCGAGACATGTTACAAGAAAAAATATGTCCTACCTGGTTGTATCATTCCTGGTCCCAAGAAGCCCAAAAATCTCAACTCATTCCTCTTCCCGGGCTTCTATCATCTCGCCGCTCTTCAAAAAGAGGGCCTCAAGATCTGGGACGCCTCCAGGAACACCATCTATATCTCCCACCCATTCCTAGCACTCGGCACTGCTGATGGACCTGGCTTGGCATACTTGAATGGACTGGTAGGCCATCACGGAAAAAACGGCTGTCGTTTGTATTGTGGGCTCAAAGGATGTCATAAAGAAGGTATCGGGATATACTACCCTGCATTACAAAAGCCTGACAACTACGATGTGGCTGGGTGTGATCACCCCGACGTAGACCCGCATTCCATACAACCAGTAGACTCTGAGCTATACCTACAAAACCTCAGGTACCTCCTCCAGTCTAGAAGTGAAGCTCAGTACAAACAACGCCGTCTCGAAACCGGGATTTCCAAACCGAGTCTATTCCTCGGATTCCACCCTGATCATATGTTTGGCGTACCTGTCTGTTTTGGCTCGGACATCATGCATCTCGTATCCCTCAACATTCCCGACCTCTTCATCAATCTTTGGCACGGTACAATAGAATGCGACGCAAACGATGACAAACGGACGTGGTGGTGGGCAACTCTTGTTGGGGATACCTGGAAAAGCCTTGGAAGGGACGTCGCAGAAACACGCTCTCACTTACCAGGTTCATATGATCGGCCCCCTCGCAACATCGCTGAGAAAATCAACAGTGGATACAAGGCATGGGAATTTTGGTTGTTCCTCTACGCAATCGGCCCTGCTGTTCTATATGGGCGTCTCCCTGATCAAGTATGGGAACATTACTGCAAGTTGGTGCAAGCTGTTCGTATCGTATCACAACACACTATCACACTGGACGAAGTCAAACTCGCGGACCGGCTGTTCCTGGAGTGGGGGGACGAGTTTGAGAGACTGTATTGTGAGCGTAAGACAGAACGTATCCATTTCGTTCGACAGAGCGTCCATGCCCCTCACCACTATTCCAACGAGATTCTCACGAAAGGGCCATTAATCTGTTCATCCCAGTGGACCATGGAACATACCATCGGAAACCTAACTGAAGAAATTCGCCAACCGTCAAATCCATACGCAAACCTCGGCCAGCGTGCAGTTCGCCGAGCTCAAGTCAATGCATTGAAGTTGATGCTACCCGACTTGGATCGTGACGACGACGGTCTTCCGAGCACTGCCAAAGACGTGGGAGGGGGTTACACTCTTCTCAAATTCCAAGATCGGACAGCACGTACTACAACTGTGCAAGAAGGCTGGGCAATACGTGAATACATGGAGCGGCACCACCCTAACTCTGAGCTGCACCATCGATTCTTACCTGACGGCACCATCCGTGTTGTACGTTGGGCCCGCATTAGACTTCCAAATGGCCAGATTGGCCGCTGTCAGTGGAAGGAAGAGCAACGCGAGGATGCCCGTAAGGCTCGGAATGTTCAGGTAAGTGTCTCTACTTGGCTTATTCTCTTACTAGTAATCATCTCATGATTTACTACTCACATAGCTCAAACTCAATGGAACAAGACGACTTGGCGAAGTGCGCTATTTCATAGAATGTCGTTTTGACGAGTCCGACTCTTCAGAAGCACTCGCAATCATTTCCTTGTATTCTCTTCCCCATCCTGATCTCCTACACCGCTTGTCGCAAACTTACATCTCTTGCGTACATCAAGGGGATGCAGGTGTGGTTGCCGTCAATATCAAATCAATCGAGGCAGTTATTGCAATGATACCCGAGGTGCGGTTTGGTGAAAACCGTTTCTATATGGCTCCTCGTCCAGGGGGGGCAATAGCTTACTTAGACGGATACATCGAGAACGAGCAGGAGGGGTCACAAGATTCAAACTTAAATACATAGATTTACTTTGAATTCAATATCATTGACATTTTGATTGCCCAACAGTAATCATGTACAGGGATAAAAATACATATGGGCTTTATTCATACAGTCATCGTACACTGTCACACTTGTCGTACAAGTAATCTAGTTCTTGTCGTATTGAGCTACAGCGGTGTCATATGCAGCTTGGGCGGGGGCAATGCGGAAGGCAGCCAATGGATGGCGTGGGGGAAACTCGTTTGGATCGATCATAATATTGTCAAGCTTGTTGTTGGATTCAATCTCCATTCCCGTGCTGTCCTTCGGTTTGGTGGGAAGGTGTAAAACTCGGACGGGTTTTGCAACAGCCCTCTGCCGGGGCCTCCGAGTGTGAGTCTGGACACCCCCACGAGTACAACTAGTAGTAGTACTACGCCGAGGTTGTAAGGAGGCTTTGCGAGGGTTGCTGATGCACCGTGAGTGCTATCATTCCAGTTGATATATCGTACTTACATTGCTTGTTTGGGTTCGACAATTGTGGTGTCGGGATCACCGGACAGCTCTGGGTTGCTGATATACTGTGAGTACTATCATTTCAGTTGATACTCTATGATGTACTTACATTGCTTCCTCGGGTCCGACAATCGTGGTGTCAGGATCACTGGACCGCTCTACATTGTCTGATGTGGTCTCCGAGTCGTTGACAGCCTGAGGACTGGTGATCTCGATCCCACTCTTCAAAGTGGTCTGTTTCGCCTTGAGACGGAGGACAAGTTTCTGATGGAAAGTTGTCAACCTGTTTGATGCATGGTATGGTGTGACTTACCAAGGGGCCCGGCTCACTAGGCGTAACATTGATGAAATATGTTTTCCAGGCTGGATGGAGCTCATCGACATCCATGATAATCACATCTCCAAGAGTCGAGACGTTGTGGTTGTTGTTGATAATGATGTCCATACTCAGAGTAGTTGTACAAGTCGCTGCGTGGTAGTCTAACAAGGAAAGCGTAGTGATAGTAATCAAAGTAATGGGACTTAGGACAAATATTTGGCCCAACACTTGTCTCGTGCTTGCATCATGTCCGACAATGAAGATGATCATGAGCATCCCCACACCTACCACACCATTAACTCAATCATTCTCCCAATGCCTGCTTCGCTTCAATTGCCCTCACAAGCGACACTCAATGCAGTCAACAGAATATCTGAAAGCCCACTATACGACATGAGTTTTACGGTGAGTACAACAGCGCATATATGCTACTAAACACACTCAAACAGGTTTACTAGGAAATGTTAGCATCGGGTTCTAGCAATTCCAGCAGCCATAGACGCGATTTGAGCCAATTTTCAAGCGCATATAGCCATCGTTCAGACACACACAGCACAGCCCTCCTTGAACAGTCCCATGATCATACTTGCTCCGAGTCCACCCTCTGAGAAGAGAATATTGCACTTCGGCAGGAGTTAAGTGACCAGAAGGACACCAACACCGCACTCCAGCTTCAAGTGGAGTGCATCGAAGCTGAGAAGAGGCTTGCTAGGTGAGCTCATTATCTATATATCTCTAATCTATGCCCATTAACTCTTAATTCTATAGCAAGATGTATGAACAATTACTGGAGCGTGTTAACACATTTGGTTCACAGCCTGTCGGTGGTACTACCGACCCCATCGTCGCTACTTACCTGCAACCCGACCCTTTCCCACTAGTTGACCCGAAGACAGTCGACAACCCTCAAAGTCTATTTTTCCTTGAAAGCGACTGGAAGACCGTCAAGAACAAGAAGCATGGAGTGCTGGAGAAGCCTTCCGAGCACGACTCCTCCCCTTTCCCATATCTAGTCAGCTGTGAGGGTGTATGCGCATCCAACGAAACGGTAGCGGAGATGCGCCAGAAGGGGTGTTCGGTTTTTGCAGCCCTGAAGGTCGCTGGCCATTGCCCCGTGTCGTGGGGTAAGGCCGATGAGTTTGCTATTTCATTCTTCTACCATGCACTGTGCTCAAGCTTTGAAGAATTCCGTCTCTGTGAACATGATTGGAAAGCGTCCCAGTTCGCAATCAGGCTCCTTCCACAATGGCAAGGGAAGCCAAAGGACGAAAACTTGAAGAACGACGACTCAATTATCGTAAAGTCCGAACCTTCCACAGCCACCATCAAATTCGAGAGTGCATCACGCACCGGTACTCCCAAGTCAATGTCCAGCAATTCCAAGCGCCCGCCATCAATGATTATCAGTGCAGAAATAGCAAAAAAAAGCCGCCTGGAAAGTGCGTGCCCAGGTGCCATTCCATCAAGCACTGCGAGGGGAGAACCAATTGCAGCACCTCCGCCCAACAGACACAAGTACGCTGGTATCAAGGTAAGTAAACACAACTTCTGCACGAACATGAATTAACCAGTGAGCTACAGATTGTAAACCCCCTCTCGGACTCTCACCGCGATGGGTTGTCGCATTCCAGGTCCATCCTCGGCAAGGAGAACATCGATCCCAACACCATGACTCATAGCACTGCAACTTACAAGGAACACAACAATGACCTATCCGACTTCGACAATTCAAGCAACGTCACTCTGAACACGCATGCCGTCCAAGCCCCCCCCATGCACACAGTAACAGACAACAACTCTGCGAATCCACACCTTCAAGCACTCGTCGACAGTCTCTATGACCCCGTTGAGAGGCCGGCGGCCATCGCATGGATGCCAAAGGCATGTACCGCCCTCCCTTCCACAGAGAAGGGCAAAGCGAAGATTCTGGTTGACAACGGGACCCTGGAATGGAGGAAGTCCAAGCTCCAAAACCCAAGCGCGTCACTTCACATTACGAAAAGCACTACTGCACGGTTAGTGTAATTATCATCAATAGGACCGTACTAATTTGTGTCTGTTTACAGGAACTTATGTGCCATAGCTTACAAGAACGAGAACAAGGGCCGAACAGTGACTTCTGGCAAATACGCAGCCTATTGAGATGGACTCACTGCTGCAGAGAAGCAAAAGTGGTTTGACCAACAGGAACTATGCGGTAAAGTACATTTGATACTCGTTATGGATGCTAACTTCATTACAAACAAATCTTACTACTAGGCAAAGGGTGCAGCGTCCAGCAGAAAGGGCAAAGGCGCGGGGAAAAAGATGGCCGCCAACGACTGTGACACGAACGAGGCTGGCCCCAGCAAGGTGGTGGATAGCATAGATGGATTCGATTAAAATCCCACACGTCCGTCGGCTCATACAAGTATTTTTCTTCACGCTCTCTCATCCCACCTTTTCCAGGCCGCTCCCAGATCGCATCACATTACACGTTTATCACCACACCTCCCCAACCTGTCGCATTGCATGTTCCGCTCGAGTCCTCCCAGTTTCTCCTCCAAATCACATTGTAGTATCAACACCACATTGACACTGTATTTCTACTCCCCTTTGCTAGCTAGAGTCCCTCTGCATGCCACGTTTCTACGCTAGTAGCACTGCTCAGATTCTGATGATGTCGCCAGTCTGAATAAATCATATTTTTCAGTACCACGGGCGGGCACGCATTCACGCGCACGTATTACCAAGCGGTCGATACCTACCAATAAGAGCTAACATGGACGATGTTGGCTCATGTTGGCTCATGTTGGCCAAGACTAGCCAACATGGCCCAATCTCTGTCAGAATACCTTATTGCAAAATACTTCGAGATCTACAGATATCAGCCAATAAAATTTGACACAAATTTCTCCCGACATCTAGCGTACTACAGCCGATTGTGGGTTTTCACTGGGCATCAAGTTCTACGATGATTATCATTTGTAGCTGGATCTTGTACTTTATGTGACCAGATAGACCTTATACACACAGTTCTGAGTGGTTGTGTAGCCTTAATAATGGTCCTTTTGAGTGCTAATGTTAGATTGGTTCAAGTGCCAGTGGTGGATCCTGTTACAATCCAGGTCCTTTGGGCTGTCTGGAGTTGTTGGAGTGGAATGGATGTTGGCTTTAACTTATATGTTGTGCCCTTGTTCTGAGTTCAGTCCAGTGTTTATGAAGGGGCAGAGTGACGGTGGATGGCAGAGTAACAGCAGAAGGGGATGTCAGAGGTCAGAGGGTCAGAGGGACGACAAGAAGACTGGCTTCAGGTGTTGAGGGAGAGACTCAGGATGGATATAACAGAAGAGTGATGAGAGTTGATATTCAAACTAAAGAATACAAAATACAAGAGGGGTTTTTATACTATGGGACAAGTAAACACAGAGGGCACTGGAGTGCCAGAGTGAAGTGGAATGTGAGTCAGAGATGTCAAAAAGATAGGATTAAGTCGGAAAGAGGTCAGAATGAGTCAGAATCAGATTCATCGGAAGGTGGAGTTATTAGATATGTCAAATGTCTGTCAAGTGTGAAGGATGAGGAACAAGGTATGGGAATCAGGGGTAAGAGAGATAAGCAGAAAAGCAGGAAGGTGATAAGGCAGAAAAGTGGAAAGTGGACTTGGGTATAGGCAGAAGGCAGATTTGGTGTGGAGTAGGCTCCAGAGGAGTGGAATTGACTGGTGTGACATGGGATATGACAGGAAGGTATGGTGGTGGAAATAGGAAGGGAGATGTCAAGCAACTTGGGCCTTGAGGAGGAGGTGAGTGTGTGGCTGCACAATAAATTATGTGATGACTTTGAATGTCCAGCCAATGAGATTTAAGAGTCATGTTGTGTCAGTTTTCATATGGTCTCAGTGAATGGGATTATACCTTTGTCTTGTCTTGACCATCCTGTTTTCTTATGTTTATTTACCTATTATAAAAAGTACATACTTAGCATCAGAGTGATATACACACACTCTGGTAATGCTATCTAATCTCTGGGTGTGATGACAGCATAGATAAAAAAACTATCAGTCATACTTAGTAGTTCATAAATTTCTATGATGACTAAACTGCAATGGAAATCATTCTGAGAGTGTTTTCCATGCCTGGTCTATTCTCACATACTTACATCCATGAGTATATCAATCCATTGGGGGCATTGCCCCCAATCCCCCTTGGTATGCTGCAGGGTCATGTATGGACTGTGCAGTGGTCCACCCATCACCCTGTCATCCCAATTATTATGTCAATCCCCATTTATTTTCTGCAGGGTGATGCATGGCCCACTACTGAGAACATGTTTCCATGCCCTTGTTCCTTACCCAGGCAACATCTCCCCAGCAGTGACCCACCCTAAGCCCTGTCATCTCCTATACATCTGTACACACTGCCACACAATCATACACAAAGTTTCAAATTCACTTTTATTTTTATTTTTATTAATTATAACATATTATCTATTATATACAAATCTACAGTGAAAACACATGCCATGGGCTTAAAACATAATCTGTTGCCAGTCAGAGAGTAAGAGAGGAGCAGGAAGGTGAGGGGGGATACAGTCAGAGAGAGCACAGAGATGGGAGAGCAAGGAGGAGATATCAGAAAGTGATCTGTTATCAGATGTGTATGCAATTTTTGGTAATTTAGAGTTTAACCCAATTGGGTGGACATAATAATAAAAACAGAAAAGGAAAAACACATGAGCATATGTGCTCTTACTGAAATACATGAAATACATGAAATACTCAAAATACGTGCTCCTACACAAAATATCCAAATTTTGTGATGCATAGACCATGTCACTCCCCCCCTCCCACGCCTTGCCCGTTAACTTATAGATAATCTGAAATTATCATATCTATCAGGGAATATCTTGAAAGTTATACCACTAAAAAAATTAAAGTCAAGATCAAAACTTTGCTTCACTTATGATCATGCTCATGTCCAATATTCATACATGGAAAATATTTTCATTCATCAAACAGAGACTAGACTACCAGTGCAGACCACCAGTGTACTGAATAAAGAAAAGAAGAAGAAAAACATGAAAAAGCGAAAATTAGGGAGAAAAAACACTTACAATCTCATTCACATAAGTTGTTGGACTTACCAGTGATGGACTCACCTTGGGTAGTGACTCTTCCTCTGGGGAAGGAACCAGAGGACAAGAGTGAAGAAACTTGAAAAGTAACAGAGAGTGAGTTTATATAACATGTACTGTCTAGTACTTATAAATTATTTCCCATGCTCCTGACTGGTTTCAAGACTATTGCATGATATTCATGGAAAGGGTATGTAGCTGAGCATTAGAGTTAAATAGTTTGATCAGTTAAATATCATGGAATATCATTACATATATGGCAAGACAGCTAATTTAGGTTGCATAGGTCATGCAGACAGTGTTTGTGTGATACAATATAAATATTACTGAGAGGCTGTGGGGATCTTTACTGCATATCCTATTACAGCCTTGTCATTGTTTTGATTTTTTACTTCACTAATTTAGATTCTGACTACTAGGAGAGAGATATCAACAATCTAATGCAGTGACATAACAAATCAGAGACAGATTAAATGTTTTTTCTGTGGTACTTCTGTGACAAGTGTGGATACTATCCCTGACATACTATAGCAATATTGGGTGGACAAAGATCACAGGGAGCCACTACTCACCCAGAGTTGTTTCAAACTCTGCATTTTAAACTCTGCACATTGTCTTGTTTTGTCCCTGATTCATCTCTGTCCCCAGGTCCCTGTATGAGATGTTCTCTGTGTGATGTATGTTCTCTGTGCAATATACATTCTCTGTGCAATGGGTCTCTGTGGCTCATCTTTCTGTGCAACTCATCTTCTCTGTTACATGATCTCTGGTGACAAATTCATGTGTGGCTTTTCTCTATGCAATGGCAACTCATCTTCTCTGTGGCCCATCTTCCCTGTGCAACAGATCTCTGTGGACCTCTTCTCCATGTAGCTTGTTACTGAATTCCATAAGACAGTTTGCAAGCTTCTTTCTTCTGCAGGTGGAAGGTACTAACTGGCAAGGTTGTTTCATAGGTGAAGGCTGACTTGTGGGAATCTTGCTGTTCAGTGCAGGAGGGATAAGGATGGGTGCAGGGTTGTAAGAACCAGATGGTTGCTTTTGTATGCTAGTACTGATATATCACTGGAGAATGTTATGTTCTGACTTGTCATACAGTGATAATTGACAAAAACTATGATAGGGCAGTGATTGCCCAGACTACTAAGGATTAGCTATGTGTGGTAAATAGGTATGAAATTGACTCACCTCAGCTGTTGCCCAAGAGGGGCAAAGAACAACTTAGGAATCCAAAGTGAGAAATAAGTGTATACAGTGGCTCAAAAAACTGTCTGCATGTTTGGACATTTCTTACTAAACACAATATTCTTTGATACCACCTAACCCTAACCTTGAACTATGAGTGTATTAAATACAGCACCTACTCTTGGCTTTCTATTGGTTTAAGTATCAAGGCTTTTGGATGAGGTTTAATGAAATGGCAGCCATTTCAAAATGATGACTCATTTGGACAGTTTTTTTTGACTTTGAGTTTTGGTTACATATATTAAACCCTAGCATGCTGTAATATGATTACACACATCTGGTAACTGCTCTATTATGTCACCTTTATATAAATGAGTGTCAGACAGCATATATAAACTCCACTATTCCATGTTTATTCTCCCACCATTACCATGAAGTTCATCCCTACTTCTCAGAAGAAAAAATATCATTACTCTATCCTCTCTTGGTCTTTCCTCTAGGAAAATTGCTTCCCAAACTGGCCTAGGGAAGTCTACAGTATGCCAGTTTATTCAGGAACTCCAGCCAGAGGAGACTAGGCTTCATGGTGGCCATCTTTCAAAGCTGTCATATCCCATGTCACACCAGTCAACTCCGCTCCTCTGGAACCTACTCCACACCAAATCCACTTTCCGCCTATACCCAAGTCCGCTTTTCCGCTTTTCTGCCTTATCACTTTCCACTTTTCCGCTTATCTCTCTTACCCCTGATTCCCATACCTTGTTCCTCATCCTTGATCCCATACCTTGTCCCTCATCCTTCACTTTTGACAGATGTTTGACATATCTAATAATCCCACCTTCCAATTAATTCGATTTTTGACTTGTTCTGACATTTCCCAACTTAATCCTATCTCTTTGACATCTCTGACTCATATTCTGCTTCACTCTGGCACTCCGGTGCCCTCTGTGTTTACTTATCCCTGTAGTATATAAACCCCTCTTGTAGTTTGTATTCCTCAGTTCAAATATCGACTTTGATCACTCCTCCTCTCTGTCCTACCTAAGTCCTTCACTCAATGCTTGAAGCCAGTCTTCTTGTCGTCACTCTGACCCTCTGACATCTGAATCCCTTTACTACTCCGCTGCGCTCTGCCATTACTCTGCCCACTTCAAAAATACTGGACTGAACTCGGACAAGGGCGCAACACATAAGTTGAAGCTGACATCCACTCTGCCTCCAACAACTCCAGACAGCCTGGAGGACTCAGCATCTTAACAGTGACTCAGCATCTTAACAAAAGCTTACCTCTACCAACAAGGGGGCTATTGTTCAGAAAATCATTACTGGCAAGGCCAAAATGCTGTTAATGCCACTCAATACATCAATTCTCTCATTGATACTCCTGTCTGCCCCCAGACTGTGAGAAATACTCTCAAGGAAGCCTTGTTAAAGGCTATGGTAAAGAAGAAGAAACCCCTACTTTCTAGTGGTCACAAGAAAAGGAGGTTAGCCTTTGCTCTCAAGTACCAACACTGGACTGTGGAGGATTGGAAGAGAGTTATATGGTCAGATGAGACCAAAATCAATAGGATTGGGTCAGATGGGCAAGAGTATGTGAGAGAAAAAATGGGGAGAAGGGCTAAATGCTAGAGAGGTCAAAGGTATAGTCAAGTTTGGAGATTCACTGATGGTATGGGGCTGCATAGGGTAGAATGGAGTGGAGTTTTTGAATGAGGTGGAGGGGAGAATGGATGCTGAACAGTATATATGTCTGTTTTGGAGCAGGGGTTTCTGCAAAGCATGGAGGAATCTGGAATTTCAGACTGTGACACTATCTTTCAACAAGATAATGATCCCAAGCACACCTCTAGGAGAGTTCAAGGGTGGTTTAAAGAGCAGGGGATCAATCTTCTGGATTGGCCTGCACAATATCCAGATCTTAACCCCATTGAACATACATGGAATCACTTCAAGAGATGCCTCTCAGCTTATGAGAGTGCTCCTACAAGAGTTTATCAATTATGAGAAAGGGTAGTGGAGCAGTGGGGGAAAATTGATGAGGAACAGTGTCAAAAATGTATAGAAAGCATGCCTAGAATGATTGAAGCAGTTATCAAGGCCAAAGGAGGTTATACCAAGTACTAGATACCCAGATTGATATAAAGTAAAAAAACTGTCTGAATGAGTCATCATTTTGAAATGGCTGCCATTTCATTAAACCTCATCCAAAAACCTTGATCCTTAAACCAATAGAAAGCCAAGAGTAGGTACTGTATTTAATACACTCATAGTTTAAGGTTAGGGTTAGGTAGTATCAGATAATATTGTGTTTAGTGAAAAATGTCCAAACATGCAGACAGTTTTTTGAGCCACTGTATATGTAGCAGAGTAGGTGGAGAAGTTCTCACTAGTAATAATCGGGGGGATAGGAATAGGAACATGAAGGAGATGGGGTTAAGTGATGTAAAGTGATGATGGAGCACCCCTGGGGGCTTAGGAGTGATGATAAGAATATGATGATGAAGTATGATGATAGTCTGCACAAGTTCTGGATGAATTCCAAGTGGATACTAAGACTCCAAGCAGGTCAGCCTGGTGGTGGAGCGGAGGTATGATCTCCAACTTTCCAGAAATGCAGAGTTGGTGTTCCAGTTCTGGAGTTCACTGTATTTTGTCAATAATGCCTGCTGAAGGGCCCAGACAAGCTCATCCTCTGCTGCAAGAATTCTCTGCATGGCTGTGACCTTCTTTCTCCCTAGTGGTGAGATTGTATCAGCAATTTGCAAGGTATGTTTTTTCTGGCATGAGTTGTGGCTGAGCCATTGAAACTATTGCATAGTCAGGGTTGGAAAGCAGAGGCAATAACCCTCAAGGGTTTCTATGGATGCTAAAAGGGCCCCTGGGATTTCTGGATCCTCTCCTGGAAAGTCCAGAGCTTCCAGAGCTTCTGCAGCAGGTTTCAGTTCTTGTCTGTCACAGTATTGAGCCTTTCATGCAGCCTCCTCATTCACAGCCCATTGGTAATCCTAATTCCAGTCAGCTTGTTTGCATTTCCAGTTGCTTCTGCAGACTCTGGCTATGATTTGGGCTGGTGGAGGTCTTTCCAAAGATTGAGGTTGGGATTGGACTGGAACAGGAGCAGGAGCAGGAGAAGGGGGCAGACCCATGCAGAATTTTTCAAAGCAGTCCATAAGGTTGTCAGTGGTAGGATTTGTTGGTCATTGTGCCCCTGGAGCATCCAGAGCATCCACAGGTGCATTGTCAGCTCCCACTGTTCTGTGTATGTCTGGAGTCTGGAATTTAGACTTCTGACACTCTGGCTTGTGTTGCCTCAGAAGTAGTCCCTCCCACTGTCCCCCAATGGTGGGGACATTCCATGGGGCAAGTTCATGTGATGGGACAGCTCTGGCCTCATCAGAGGTGACATGGCAGCTGGAGATGACAGTCCAATGCTCAATGTCTAGGAGCTTGTAGGCCTATTGTCTGTAGGTATATTCAATCATGATGCACTTCTATCTGTGGGAGTGGAATTTTGCCCCACATTTTTCCTTTGGTACATGGGCATAGGCAGGACACCTGAAGGGGCAGAAGAAAGTGGGGTTAACCCATTGGTGGAAGAGAGACTGAGAGGGATTCTCCCCTTGGAGCCCAGTTGTTGGACTTTGTGCAGTGACATAGGTGGGAGTGGCCATGGCATCTACCCAGAAGGACTTTGGAAGTCAGGACTCCTCCAGCATGGTGTTTATAAGTAGGGATAGCATCTGATTCATCCATTCCACTAATCCATTTTACTCCAGAGTGTAGGGAGGGGACATCTCATGTTGACAAAAGCTATAATAGGGCAGTGATTGCCCAGACTACTAGGGATTAGCTAGGAGTAATAGATAGGTATAAAGTAAACTCACCTCAGCCGCTGCCAGAGAGGGGCAAAGAA
>KN825565.1:0-16443 GCA_000827395.1 Paxillus rubicundulus Ve08.2h10 | reverse complement strand
AAGTCCACTTTCCTGCCCATATGCAAGTCCACTTCTCCACCTTTCCACTTCTCTATTTCTCCACCTTTCTGCTTCTTTCTAATACTTCCATTCCTGTGCCTTGATTCCTTATCATTCATACCTTTGACAGACATTTGACATCTCTAATATTCCACCTTCCAATTATTTCCACTCTGACTCACTTTGACTCCTCTTGACTCATTCTGATACTTCTGACTTGTATTCCGCCCAACTCTGGTACTCTGGTGCCCTCTGTGTTTACTTGTCACTGTAGTATATAAACTGCTCTTGTACTTTGTATTTGGCAGTTCAAATATTGACTTTGATCACTCCTCTTCTCTGTCCACATTGAGTCCATCTCTTGACACTTGAAGCTAGCCTTCTCATTGTCACTCTGACCCTCTGACCTCTGACCACCCCCCCTTTACTACTCTGCCCCACCACTCTGCACCACCACAAATACCAGACTGAACTCAGGCAAAGGTGCAACACATAAGTTGAAGCCAATGTCCACTCTGCCTCCAACAACTCTGGGACAGTGCAGAGGAACTCCAATCTTATTGTTTTTTTTTCTGAGTTGGCCACATGGGAATTTTCACCTCAAATCCACCTACCAACTTCGCTTGACCATAGCATGTCAAGCGCTGCATGGAATTTACAAAGAAAATTGAGTGTTGAGCTCCGATGATCATGTAGAATATGATCTGTGTCCTGTGTGAATCCACATCAGTTGGATGACATAAGAGGGTCCCACGGTAGTATGGACTACTGTGGGGAGTGCAAGGCAACGCACAAATAATGCTGGCGGGTGCGCCGAAAGGCCCCTTCCTGCTTTAGATCATTGGGTTCCCACAGTAGAGACTCCTATCTCCCAAATGATTTCCCCAAAATTGCAACCAATCCAGCTTCAGGTATCGCTTATCATAGTTGTGCCTGCTGACTAAGCATAACTCCCGAAGTAGGACATTAGATTGGTAGTTGGTATCCTAAACATGGTTGGATAGACAAGTGGTAGGGGCAGCGGTGAAGCCCCCTGACGAGAACTGTTGTGAGTTCGAAATCGCTGTCTGCCGCTTTCTTTATTTGCCCCTTTTCATACTGTACATGTGACTGCACCACATGGCCCGGCCCCAATCTTAGGAGAGGGGCGCCAGACAGATGAATAAGCAAATGGATGGCCCAACATGTCCTCTTGTGTACACAGACTACATACTTTGTCACTCGTCACATAGTATCACAATCCATGAAGTCTGGATATGAAAATATGAGTTTGGAAATTCCAGAGTTTTACACTGCTGGCATTTCCAGCAGGAGAACATTGTTAGATCCATGAGATGGAAAATCAACATATATTGGTGTGGAAACAAACATTGAATACTCTAATCATAAAGCAGGGATGTCTCTGATCACTTCCAATGCCAACTTCCATAAGTCTTGCTTTGCATGCTGCATGATAAGGAGAGCAGTACCACGGGGAACCTTGAGCATCTCCTGAAGCTCATTCCATGATATGAATTCACCAGACAGCTGTGAGAGGCGAAGGAAACCTTCCTGTTCAAAAATATTGGAAAACTGAACGAACCCGATCCCATCTTTACCCCGCTCCTTGTGATCATCAAGTGACTTGAGCCAAGTGGACATGCTGGGTATTTTAGCCAAGGGTATGTCATCAATCAATAATAGAGACATTGAGTCAGCATGAGTTGTTGCGTTAGAGAAAGCGGGAGATGTGGAGCGGCTGGAATTGGGTGCACTAGAGGACAAATGAAGGTTGACAGGTGCTACTGGCATGTTGGCATTGGCCACATTGCCAGGCTGAGCGATAGGTGGATGGAAGTATCCACTCCCCCCTTGAGTCCCTGGATAGCTTCCTGGCCCTTGGAGTGCACCTCCCCATGGTGCTGATGGTAAGACAATGACCTGAGGAGGGGCTGGTGGATAGGGATATCCCCCAAGATGATTGAATGTCGGAAGTGAATGGTCCGATCCAGTGACTGCAGAAGACTGGGTTCATTTGCATTGTACTTTGGTTCCTTGGATAGACCAGGCATGACCACAGTATGTTTTGTGACAATCAATGGAGCTCTCGTCCACAAAGACAAGTCGTTGTGGGTCATACTGAGCAATCCTTGTGAGGTACTCTAGTTGTTTCTGGGCTGATCATTCTGCAGAAACACGCATGACCTGAAACAAATAAGAAAGAGAAGATTGAGAGGAAAATAGATACCTACTTTTTTCATGGTAAAACCCGCTCTACGAAGTGTGCGCCAGATTGTAGCATGCGAAACCATACAGCCACATGATACAGCAAGCACCTCTTGAAGTTCGTCCAAGTAAAGATCAGGTGTCTTGGTAATTGTACCTAGCAAGAACTGTAATGGCACATAGATCAGCACATCACATGACAGTGTAGGAATACAAACATATGCACATAGCTTAGGTAATCATGCACTTACCTTAGAGGCATTGTACTGTAGTCTACCTTAGTGACTACATACTAAGGTATACTACAGAGCTTTACAGGTTTTCTAAAGGTTATGAGCCCCGAAGCCTGTCAGTAACCCAAGTTTTCACTCACAGGTTCAAGACTCAAAGTCCCATGAAGATGGCGTATTCGTTAACACTCGATGACGGCACTGAAATTTGAGTGCCAAACATTCTCATCAATGGTCCATACTGGTCGAACTATGGGAAGCATTTGCTGCCAAAAAACCAGGCTCAGAAGTCTTCCTAGCAGCATTACGAGCTGCACACACATCCAAGGAAAGCTCTGTAAAGCTCAGCATTACGCGTTGGAGGCTGGAAGAGGCCAGAAGGATCCAGCGTGAGGCAGCGTACTCACTCGAGATGCGCAATGACGTCTGTGACACGTCATGCTGTGACGACAATATCAGCAATGGATCAGCCAAGGATGTACCTGAGGACACAAGAGTCAAAGAATGGCATGACACAAAGCATCGTGAGCAGCATTGCGCAGTGAAAAGTGCACAGGGAGAAGAGTTGAGGAGTAGAGGGGATAAGGTGGAAGCTAGGAGGACTGGCAAGAGTGCAGTCGCAGCAACGGGACTGGGTGAAGGCATCATGGACCAAAATGTATGCAGTGTAAGCCTCGCAACCACACCAAGCAGCCTAGGTGATGATGGCAGGGACCCAAGTGTCCACCACACATGCACCATACCCCAGACCCTCGACACACCCCACGAGACCATCAGCGGCTGTGCCACTGACACTGCAAACCCAAACGTGAAGAGTGCCAGGCCAACGAAGCCAGCAGGTGCACCATGTACAGGAAATGCATGAGACGTCAACAAAGAAGTCAAGGGGAGAGGGGGGAAAGGTGAGAGGGACGAGAGGGCGAGTGGGAGCACAGCTCCCAGTTTGAATGGCGAGAACGCTACACCCAACTTGATCCCACCACCTCCCAACCCAGACAAATGTTCACCACCCCTGAGCATATCGCTCAAGGGGGAGCAAGGTGACAAGGTGAGCAACATCACAAAGGATGACACAACACCAAGCAGCCAGCAACCCCCGAGCATGCCACTCGAGGGGGAGTGAGGTGCCCAAAAGTGCACAAATGGCATGCACACAGGCCGACAGCACGATGCAAGTGTGCATGGTGACAGACACTGTGCATGGGCAGAACAGCAATGTTGAAGGGATGAGAGGGTGAGTAGGACCATAGGTCCCAGCTTGAACAGCTTGAACACCATACCTGACTCGATCCCACCAGCTCCCAACCTAGACAAATGATGACCACCCCCAAGCATGCTGCTCGAGGGGGAGAAGACTCGTCAGCAGTTGAGCAAGTGTCCTGATGAGACAACCACGCACCTAGCACAACACAAGTGCACACGACAAAGGACACCATGTGTGGGCCAAATGGCAAGGTCAAAGGCGAAAAAGGGGGGGAAAGGAAAGCGGCATGAGAGGGCAAGTGGGAGCGCAGCTCCCAGCTCGGACAACAAATGTCATACCTGACTCGACACCACCAGCCATGTCCCACACCCAGAATGCAGATGACACCCTGAGCATACCACTTGTGGGGGAGCAAAGTGCCCAGAAGCACATGAACAGCATGCACACAGGCAAACAGCATGGCGCAAATGTGACAACGATGATGCCGCGAAGGCATACACAACAGCTGCACAAAGACATGCAGACACCATGCACGACCCAGGTGGCAGCACGGACTCACCAATCAGCCACACCCTGAGCATACGGCTTGAGGGGGAGAAGTGTAGATGGCCAACCTGGCACATCAACCCCACGGACACCAATTCATGCAAACTCCCAAGTGTAGGGCTCAAGGGGGAGAGTAATTGGGCAATGAGCCCATGTGTTGAGATCGAGGCTGACAGGACACAGCTGCCAGACAATGACAATGTTGATGGACACCAAGGTGACCAGAAAACACCCAAAGGCACTGTGGGCATGATGAATGGTGATGAGCATGGTCCTAATGAGCCCACAGAGCCCCCTGACAAAAAGGAGGCGGGGTGAGGGCGAGACGGCAAGGGTACACCGACAGTCAAGAACATCGAGGGCATCAAGGCAAAGGGGCTGAGATGAGCCAATGAGCCAGGAGGCAGAGGGGTCAAGGGGGACGAGTCGAGAGGGGGCAAGGGAGAGAAAAGGGGCCAGTGCAAGCGTGAAGATGGCCACATACTCAGGCCACCCACTCCACTTCCCATCACCACGCCATGATCTACCCACCTCACCAGCCTGCCACGTCGCCGAGGGCAACTAAAGGCAGCACCTACAAAAGTCAGCAAGCCAGAGCATACAGAGTATGCACCATGTCGAGCAGTCGTATTGACAACCTCCCAGCTGAGTCAGATGCAGCAGAAATGGTACAGGGCTACTGGGGGAGTGTCCCAGAGCCACTGGACACGAGGATGCAGGGCACAGAGGCCTGTACATTGACACTGTGCACCGTCAACACCACCCGTTGAATACAGTCGCATTGGGACAATGCTGGACCAATCAAAGGCGTCAGATGCATCAGATATGCACCAAGGATGCCAGGGGAGTGTCCCAGGCCAGCCAGGACCCAACCCAAAGGACCAGCGAGCACTGTGCACAAAGACCATGCACCCCCATTGCCAGGAAACATGAGATGAGCCGCAAATTACCATATTGGATAATCACACTCGAGCGTAGCACTTCAGCGATGTACATGGACATTGCTGCACCACAGACACATCCATCTATTCTAATGGGTATACATTCTTTCTGATTTATTCCTTCGACTCTACCATGCTCCATTTGAGGGGGAGTGTAGGAATAAAAACATATGCACATAGCTTAGGTAATCACACACTTACCTTAGAGGCATTGTACTGTAGTCTACCTTAGTGACTACATACTAAGGTATACTACAGGTAACTTACTGATCTTATACAGTGACTACATACTAAGGTATACTACAGAGCTTTACAGGGTTTCTAAAGACAGCAATACAAGATATGATCATACCTCAACATCGACATCATGTAGATGTTGATTCCCTTGTCGTTCCTTTGGAACCACATTCTCCCCTGGATTTGGTACCGTTCCATGGGTGTTGAAGTATGAAACAATGTGTCTGACAGATCGGCTGGACAGATCAAGTGCCATAGCAGTTCGCTTGAAATCAAGCAATTTTGAGAGGCATATAACAGCCCATTGCATCTTGGTCGAGATCTGATGTCCTCACGGCATGCCTGGAATGCAGAATCAAGCATAATATGCAGAGAAAGACAAGGTACTGATGTTGGCAGGGAATCCTGGTACTGTGAAATTCTGGATTTTTGAAAACTCTTCTTTTTTCTTCCAGTCAGTCTGGAATGCAATCTGTAGGCTGTTCCTAGTTGAATGGTATTACTAGCATCAAATTCTGGTGAGGCATTGAGGTGCTATGACAGAGAGAAGATGGGAGCATGTTTTGACTCATAAATTCCCACGTGGCCAACTCAGCTGAAAAAGACAATAACACAACAACAAAATATGCCAGAAAAGTGGACTAGACAGGGATTGAACCCATGGCCTCCAGTTTAGTACAGTGGCACTCTTCTAACTGAGCTACCAGTCTGTTGGGACTAGATCCTAACTCAAGCATCAGTAGGCATTAGACAGTAGACCATGCTTGCTACCATTTGACAACCAACAACAGTAATGTTGCCAGATATGAATGCTTCTTTTGCAAACAGTTTTGTGGAGTTGAGGGACATGAGGGAGTGGGGACCTATGAATAAGGATGCATTGAGGATTGTGATAAACAATGGACAATAGCATGATAATATACTTATCACCTTTCACACTGTCACTGTGTGTTGTGGTCAATTGATTGTTGTTGTGGCTCTTGCATGTGTTGTGTAAGTTTAAGTCCATTGCCCTCCAACTAGAGTCCATACTATATGAGGTAAGTGTTAAGATGTGGAGACCTCTGGCTATCCAGAGTTGTTGGAGGCGGAGTGGATGTCAGCTTCAACTTATGTGTTGTGCCCTTGTCTGAGTTCAGTCCAGTATTTACAAAGGGGTGGAGTAACATCAGAATGGAGTGACAGCAGAATGGAGTAGTAAAGGGGTTCAGATGTCAGAGGGTCAGAGTGATGACAAGAAGACTGGCTTCAAGTGTTGAGTGAAGGACTTAGGTTGGACAGAGAGGAGGAGTGATCAAAGTCGTTATTCAAACTGAAGAATACAAACTACAAGAGGGGTTTATATACTATGGGGACAAGTAGTACAGAGGGCACCAGAGTAATGGAGTGAAGCAGAATGTGAGTCAGAGATGTTGAAAAGATAGGATTAAGTTGGAAAGAAGTCAGAATGAGTCAGAATCAGATTCATCGGAAGGTGGAGTTATTAAGTATGTCAAACGTCTGCCAAGTGTGAAGGATGAGGAACAAGGTATGGGAATCAGGGGTAAGAGAGATAAGCGGAAAAGTGGAAAAGCAGACTTGTGATAAGCAGAAAGGCGGAGGTGCAGAAAAGCAGACTTGATAAGGCGAGAAAGGTGGAGTTGGTCTGGAGTAGGCTCCAGAGGAGTGGAGTTTACTTGTCAGGACATGGTATATGACAGTATCCCCCCTTTAGGCCCAAACCCTTGAGGGCCAATAGGGCTGAGGGTACAATGGAGCAGAAATCTGGCAGAGATCGAATCAGAGCATGGAGTTGGTATAACTTGGATGGAAGAAACCTTCACTTGTATCTTATCATTTCCCATAATGTCTTCATCCATTGCCAATGATCTGACCAAGTGGAATGATGAACAGCTCTGTGAGCACGAGGATGATGATGATGAGTTGTTTGAGAAGGCGAGTGCAGAGTGCAGGCATCATATGAAGGTGCGGAAGGAGGTGGAGCATTGGAGGACAGAAGAAGTGGCGAGGCAGGAGGCAGAGGAGGAGGAGAAGCAGAAAGTGGAGGTTGAGGCACAGAGGAGAGTGGAGGTGGAGGCAAAGGCGTGTGCAGAAGCAGGTGAGTAGCATAGTAGTTTTAATATACTTCTCACTGATTTTTCTTGGAGTCAAAACAGAGCTTGGTCTTGGGCCCTTCCAAGGGCAAGCAGCCAAAGGCGGCAGTGAGTGGAGTGGCGGAGGTTGCAGAGCAGGTGGGGGGCCTAGCCCCATGCTATGGATGCTCGGGTACTGGGGTATTGTGCAAGATGAAGATGGCTGGAGGTAGCAAGGTGAGGTTGTGCGACTGTTGTTGCCAACTGAAGCACAGATGCGAGTGGCCGGGGGACACACACTCAACATGGAGGAGGAAGCAGGAGGAGTTGATGTTGCCGTGGGCTGGGAAGAAGCAGGCATGGACGCAGAGTCTGGTGGTGGATGAGGACAAGGATGGTGATGAGGAGTACAAAGAGGAGGTGGATGAAGAGGCAGAGGAGGAGTGTGATGCACTTTGTGTGCTCACAGAGGTCCTTGTGGCGGTGGTGACAGAGATGCAGGACATGGCCATGGACAGGAGGTATGCAGCTGTGGAGAGCCATGCACAGATGGAGCAGATGCTAGGCATCCTGGAGGAAATCTGGGGGTGCCTAGACCCGGAGTTTGCTCCAGAGGAGTCAGAGGTAGGGTTGGAGGAGGAATTTGCTGAAGAGGAGGTAGCGCAGGTGGCCAAGGAGAGGGAGGCCTTAAAGGGCCAGAGCAAGGAAGAGGTGGAGGTGGACAAGAGTGTGTAGATAGTTTTTTTTCTTCCTTTGTACAATGTAGTCTGGTCCCTCGCCTTATGCACCAAAAAATAGAAATATTCTTTCCTGAGTCTCAACATCTGAGTTGGCAGAGTATGCAGAGGTGGAGATGGTCCTCGGAGTCTACAGTCCAGCGGGAGTCAGATGTGTCAGAGATGTGAGCAGAGGCAAGTTTGTCGGAGGGAAATGTGGATCAGATATCAAGGATGGTATGTTGGAGGGATGAAGCGAGCTGTTCTTGGGTGGTGAGTGTAGTCTCTATCCCCCCTTTTTGGGTAGACATCCCAGCGTCTAGTAAGAGCATCAAGGTTGGCTCCGAGTTTCCCAAGTGGAAGCAGATGGCAGATTCTGTGATTTTGCTGAGGCCTCAGAAGTTGATGCAAGGGCGGAGTGAGCTGTTTGTCTTGCAGACAAGAGGACCGGACCGGAGTGTTCAGAGGTGGAAGAGCAGAAGAGGGTGTCAGAAAGGTGCTCATCAAGGAAGTAGGAGGGAGTCCAGCTCAGTGGTGAAGAGAGAGATAATATGGTTTCAAGGGAGGTTTGGGTGAGCTTCAGTGGAGGGTGCATGGAGCTTGTTTTGTCGGAGCAAAGATGCAGGCTGAACTGCACAGGGCCTGATGAGGGTGATGTGATGGAGCTGGAGGAGTAGGAGTCAGTCAGTGGAGGAGATGTCAGGGGGTGTTGTCACTTGCTGCTGGATTGAATGGGATGTGGTACTGCCCAATACCCGGTTAAATTAACAGATTGTAGTGGATGAGCTAGTTGTTCCCTAGGACAAGTGAGCAGGTGGAGTCCAACGGAGTTACATAAAATGTATTGGAGGTGATATTCCTGGTGGGGAAATGGACAGAATGGTGGAGTCGGAGATTGAGGATTGGAGAGAGCAGACACATTGAATTTTGTCTCCTTGGGTGCATGGGCAGAGTCAATGGCATAACCATCCCATGTGGAGTCTCAGGCTTTGTGGACTATTGTCTTGCCCTCAAGGTGAAGGTGGGCAGGTTATCATCCAGATAGACTACCATGCAAACATCAAGCATATCAGCAAAGATTGCATTGATAAGACACTGGAAAGCTGCCGGAGCGTTGGTCAAACTGAATGGCATTACAAGCCACTCATAGGAGCCATGAGAGTTGAGGAGGTTGGAGTTGTGGATGGAAGTGAAGTCAGCAAGATTGGGTGTGGAGGCTTCAGGGGATGGAGTCTGAGGATTTGGTGGAGGGTGTGCATGATCATTATTTTCATTACAGGGGTTTCCATCTCTGTTGTGTCTGGGGTCATCATCTCCAGGTGGGTTGTGATCTGGCGGAGTTGGCATGTTCAGAGGGAGGAGAGATCTGGAGGTGGACATGTTGATGTGACGGGAGAAGGTGCAGAGTTGGCCAACCACATCAGATCCTCAGTGATTACTCATAAAGGAGCTGAGTTGCTGTCAGAATTGGGTTCAATCCTGGAGTTTCTGGAGCAAACCCAAAGGGTCGGGGGTTGGGAAATTGGTAAGGGGAATCCAGGAGTGTTGGGTAGGTAAGAGACTGTGGCTTCAACGTATGTGTTGCGCCCCTGTACAAGTCCCATCTCTTGATTTCAGGTGAGGGTCAGAATTAGGTCCCAAGTTCAACTCAAGGACCAGAGGAGGTGATTCAGAGGATCAGAGGGTTTTCTGGGATTGAGATCTTGCTGATATTCCAACTGAGGAAATGTAGGGAAAATTACAAGGGTTAATATACTAGAAATCGGAAAGGATATATATGGGTTAGTGTCGGGGTGAGGGAATCCTGATGTGCAATGGAAGAAGGCTATGTCGGGATTACTAATGTAAGGTGTGTGGATGACAAATGGGAATGTGGGATTAGTGAGGAGGAAACAATGATGACAAAGAATGGAAACATAACAGAAAAGGACATAAGACAGATATGATTACTAATGGATGAAATCTGAGGATTTGGGAAAACGGAAGATGGGAAACAAAAAGAGATGTCTAAGAAATATTGGGTGTTCTGGGGATATGTCGGAAGTCATTGGAAAACATCAGAAAGCATCAGAAAAAGGTTGGATGAGATGGGGAATTTATGGGATGTGACAGTATCCCCCTCTTAGGCCCAAACCCTGAGGGCCTTTAGAGTTAGGCTTTGTCATATTCTGTGCCGCACAAGTCAACTCCGCTTCTCCGGAGCCCACTCCGGACCAAGTCTGCTTTCTCCGCCTTCCGTTTCTCCATTTCTCCGTTTCTCCGTTTCTCTGCATTTCCGCCTTCTCCTTAACATTCCCGTTCCTGTGCCTTGATTCCTTATCATTCACATCTTTGACAGACATTTGACATATCTAATGTTTCCACCTTCCGAATAATCCGATTTCTGACATTTCCCGATGTTCTGACATTTCCCAACTTAATCCTATCTCTTTGACATCTCTGACTCACATCCCGCTTCACTCCGGCACCCTGGTGCCCTCCGTGTTTACTTGTCCCATAGTATATAAACCCCTTTTGTATTCTGTATTCCACAGTTCAAATATCGACTTTGATCACTCCTCCTCTCTGTCCAAACTTAAGTCCCTTGCTTGACACTTGAGGCTAGCCTTCTTGTCGTCACTCTGACCCTCTGACCTCTGACCTCTGACAACTCACCTTACTACTCTGTACTGCCGTCACTCCGCTCCTCCGCTCCTCATTTCTGCCCTTGGTAAATATTGGACTGAACTCGGACAAGGGCGCAACACACAAGTTGAAGCCAACGTCCACTCCACCTGCGACAACTCTGGACAGCCCGGAGGAATTAGCATCTTAATAGTATATTTGAACTCTCACTTGTTCGAGTTCATTAACTCCTACCTTTCATGGCTAGAGTCCAAACTCGCTCTCAGACACTTCAACAAAACCCCTCCATCACTCCAACACTACCGCAACTCAGTTCCTTCATGAGCAGTTGTAGAGGACCTGATACGGTGAACCAATTCCGCAGCTTCTCCTCGCGTCGCATCGACACATCTGCCTCTGGCTCTCTCAACCCTCCTAACACGCCAACTCCACCTCCTCGTGACAGCGCATCCGCTCCGCCGGATCACAAACCACCCAGCGATGATGAACCTGGAGACGATGATCCTGGAAGCGACGGAGATAGAAATCCTTTCGACAATGATGAATGCGTTCCTCTCCCACCCAATCCAATGACAGCACTCGCCAATGCTGTCTGCGGCCTCGCCAACATCACCCATCGCAACCTCACCTCCAAACCATCTCAGCGCACCAAAGTCCAGGAACCGGATACCTTCGATGGCACCGACACCTGCAAGCTCTGTGCCTTCATATTTCAGTGCGAGCTTAATTTCCAAGACCATCCCCGCGCATTCTGGACTGACCACGCCAAAGTCACTTTCACCCAATCATACCTCAAGGGCATGGCTCTCGAATGGTTCGAGCCCGACCTCCTCCATGCGGAAGATCCAGACCTCCGTCCGCTATGGATGAACGACTACCGCAAATTCCTACTCGAACTCCAGATCAATTTCGGCCCTCATCACCCTGTCGCAGACGCCAAACACCAATTAGACAACCTCTCCATGAAGGACAGTCAGCGCATCAATAAGTACATCATAGAGTTCAACCGCATCACATCGCAAGTCCGCGGCTACGGAGATGGCACACTCCGCCACCACTTCTACAGCAGACTTCCAGACCACATCAAGGACAAAATCGCTCATGTGGGCAAAGCCGCTATGCTCACTGAACTCCGCATCCTCTCGCAAGGCATTGATGCACGCTACTGGGAGCGCAAGTCCGAAATCACCCGCCAAGCAAAACCCACCAACCCACCTCCGTCCAAACTACACATATCGACCCCCGCAAAGTCCACACCCAACCCTGCCAACTCCACTTCTGCCCACAACTCGGACTCCAGAGCGAAAGCTTAGCCTCCTTGTCCTCACCAGCCCGACCTCTCACAGAAGCTAGGTAAAGATGGCAAGCTGACCTCCGAGGAGTGTAAGTGCCGCTTCGACCTGAAGCTCTGTATGTTCTGTGGCAGCTCTGGCCACATGGCAAAGGACTGCCACAAATCCACCTCCAAGGCAGCCAAAGCCCGCACTGCCACTACCTCTGCTTCGCCAGATGCTAAACCATCCGCCTCCGCCTCGGAGGTGAAGAAATAGTCAGCAACTCCCGAGACTCCGCATGGGATGGGGGTTGCATTGACTCCAGCCGTGCACCCAAGGAGACCAAACTCAATGTGTCCGCTCTTTCTGATCCCAATTCCTTGACTCCGTTTGTTTCTATACTTTCTTATGAAATCCCTGATTTTCCCGCCCTCTTAGATTCTGGTTCAAGTGACTGCTTTATAGATACTACTTTTATCACAAAAAACAAAAGCAAAACTTACTCTGTTCCCCCCATTCTCCTTCGTTTATTCAATGGTACTTCCAATTCTTACATTACCAAAGCCGTAGACCTTTCCGTTTGTTTCCCCACCGGCGATATCACCTCCGCTACATTTTATGTAACTCCATTGGACTCCACCTGGTCACTTGTTCTAGGGCACAACTGGCTCACCCGCTACAATCTGTTGATTGACTGGGTATTGGGCAGTATCATGTTCCGTTCAATCCAGCAGCCTGTGCCAACGCCCCCGACGTCACCTCCGCAACCCCCAGAATCCCCTCCGCTGGTTGACTCTGACTGCTCCGATATGCCGCGTTTCTCCGACCGCAAGGCTCCTCACATTGCCCTCATCAACGCTGCCGCTTTTGCGCTTGCATGCTGTCTAGAAGGCTCTGTGCAGTTCAGCCTGCATCTCCGCTCCGAGGAAAGTAAGCTCTGTGCAAACTCCACCAAAGCTGACCCAGTAGATCTTTCCGCCGTTCCACCGGAATACCATACTTCGCCGATGTTTTCAGTAAAAGCAAAGCCTCCTGGCTTGCCCCTCATCGTGAACACGACCTGAAGATTGACCTGGAAGAAGGAGCCTCTCCTCTGCTTGGAACCATCTACTCCCTGTCTGCCACCAAGCTGGATTCCCTCCGCGCTTTCCTCGACGAACACCTCGCTAACAGTTTCATCCACCCTTCCTCCTCTGCTCATGCCGCTCTGGTCCTCTTTGTCCGCAAGAAGGACGGTTCACTCCAACTTTGTGTCGACTTCCGAGGACTCAACAAAATCACGAAGAAAGACCGCTACCCACTCCCGCTCATCTCTGACCTCCTTGACTCCCCAAGCCGTGGTAAAGTCTATACCAAGATCGATCTCTGGCACACCTACCATCTCGTCCGCATTGCGCCCGGAGACGAATGGAAGACCGCCTTCTGCACCCGCTATGGCTCCTATGAGTGGCTAGTAATGCCATTTGGTTTGACAAATGCTCTGGCAGCTTTCCAGCATTTCATTAATACAATCTTCACTGATATGCTTGATGTCTGTGTCGTAGTCTATCTGGATGACATCCTCATCTACTCCCAGGACATGGCCTCTCACAAGGAGCACGTCCGTGAGGTACTCCGTCGACTCTGGAAGCATGGACTGTACGCTAAACCAGAGAAGTGCGAATTTCATACCTCCTCCGTCGAATACCTCAGATACCTCCGCTCCCCCAGTGGCTTGACTATGTCTGCCGACAAATTCAAAGCTATCACCGATTGGCCAGAACCATGGAAGGTCAAAGACATTCAGTCATTCCTCGGTTTCACCAACTTCTATTGTCGTTTCATTTATAACTACTCTGACATTGTTGTTCCACTCACTCGCCTCACTCACAAAAACACTCTGTGGAACTTCTCTGATGAATGCCACTCCGCTTTCCGGCACTTGAAAGATGCCTTCACCTCTGCTCCTTTTCTGACGCACTGGGTGCCTGACACCCCTATCATTGTTGAGACTGACGCCTCCAACTATGCCATTGCTGGCATCCTTTCCATCTGCTGCCCGGATGACGAACTCCGCCCAGTCGTGTTCTACTCCCAGACCCTCACCGCTCCGGAACTCAACTATGACACCCATGACAAAGAACTCCTTGCCATCCACAAAGCATTTCGCTCCTGGTGCCAGTACCTAGAGGGCTCTGCAACTCCAGTCAACGTTGTCACAGACCACAAAAACCTGGAATACTTCTCCACCTCCAAAATCCTGACGCGCTGCCAAGCCTGCTGGTCAGAGTTCCTCTCCCAGTTCAACCTTGTCATCCGTTTCCACCCCGGAAAACTCGGAGCCAAACCCGATGCCCTCACTAGACGTTGGGACGTCTACCCAAAAGAGGGGGATAAGGACTACGCTCGAGTCAATCCTCACAACCTCAGACCCGTCTTCACCCAAGAACAGCTCACTTTGTCCCTCCGAGCCACCATCCTCGTACACCCTGTTCTCCGCGCAAGCACCTTGTTCAATGTCGAGCAACTCCATCAGGACATCCTATTCGCACTCCCCTCTGACCAAGTCGCCTCTGCTCACATGTCCAATGCGTCCGACTCCCACTGGACAGCAGACTCCAAGGGCTACCTCCACCTGGATAACCGGATCTATGTCCCAGACGCAAACGACCTCCGCCTCCGTGTACTCCACTACAAGCATGACCACCCCCTATTGGGGCACTTCGGTCAAAACCGGACCTTAAAACTCATCCGACACAAATATACATGGCCAGGACTCCGTACATTTGTGTCATATTCCGTGCCGCGCAAGTCAACTCCGCCTCTCCAGAACCCACTCCGGGCCAAGTCCGCCTTCTCCGTTCCTCCGTTCCTCCGCTCCACATCTCTGCCCTTAAGTAAATACCAGACTGAACTCGGACAAGGGCGCAACACATAAGTTGAAGCCAACGTCCGCTCCGCCTCCGACAACTCCGGATAGTCCAGAGGAATCAGTATCTTAAGAATTTGTCAAAGAGTATGTCAGCTCCTGTACCACCTGCATCCATGCCAAAGTCCCTAGGCACCGCCCATACGGACTCCTCAAACAACTCCCAATCCCGGAGAAACCTTGGAACTCCATCTCCATGGACTTCATCGAACAACTCCCCGCGTCCTCTGGTTTCACTGCCATCCTCGTAGTTGTTGACTGCCTCTACAAGCAATGCATATTCATTCCAATGCACGATACCATCATGTCTCTGGAACTAGCCAAGTTATTTTTACTCCACGTGTTTTCCAAGCACAGAGTTCCCTCGCACATCACCTTTGACTGGGGTTCCGAGTTCATCTCCCACTTCTTCCGCTCCCTCGGCAAAGCCCTCGACATCCGCCTCCACTTCACCTCTGGCTACCACCCGGAGGGCAATGGACAGACAGAATGGATGAATCAAACCCTCAAACAATACCTCTGGATCTACTGCAACTACCAGCAAGCCAATTGGTCGGAACTCCTACCGCTCGCGGAATTCGCTTACAACAACGCGCCAAGCACCACCACTGGAGTATCACCATTCTTTGCTAACAAAGGCTACCACCCGAATATCTCCGTCCATCTGGAGTGCGACCTCACTTCCGCTCGTGCATGTGAATACGCCGTCGACTTAGACAATTTGCACCAGTTCCTCCGCTTGGAGATGGCCCTCGTGCAACAACGATACCAAGGTCCTGCCAACGCCAAATGAATTCCAGCTCTGGACTTCAAAGTCGGAGACCTCGTCTTTGTCAAGGCCAAGCTTGTACTTCCGCTCCACCCAACCCTCTAAAAAACTATCAGAGAAAAACCTTGGTCCCTACCCTATCGTTGTGCAACCCGGAACCCATCCCTTCACACTCCGTCTACCCAACACTATGAACTCCGTTCACCCCGTTTTCCATGTCTCCCAACTAGAAGCTGCAATCCCAAACACCATCCCCAACTGGAACCAGCCTCCACCTCCAGTCGTAATCGACAACAAACCCGAATTTGAGATCTCCAAAATCCTAGACTCGAAAATCGACCGTTGGAGAAGGCACTGCCAACTACTCTACCTCATCTGCTGGGCTGGCTACAAAGGGACTGACAATGAAACATCATGGTTACCAGCGACAGAACTCAGGCACACCTCTGAATTGGTTGAACACTTCCACTCCAAATACCCCACCAAACCCGGGCCTTACTCCACTTAACTCCGGTCCTTATTCTGCTACCTCCGACATTACAACCATAAACGCTGTTAATTTGCCACAGGCGAAGGACCAGACTACATTGTACACAAAAAAAAGAAAGAAAAAACTATTCTAAACACTTTTGTCCACCTCTGTGTTCAAGCCAGGAGCTTATAGGAGTGCTATTGCACTGATTGGGTTGACTCAGGGAGCTGAAATAAGCTTGGGA
>KN825564.1:0-16444 GCA_000827395.1 Paxillus rubicundulus Ve08.2h10 | reverse complement strand
TCACACGGATCCGAGAGACATCAACAACACAATGCAGTGACATAACAAATCAGAGATAGACTAAATATTTTTTCCGCGGTATTTCTGTGACCTAGCGAAGAAACCATCCCTGATATACTGTAGCGATATTGGGTGGACAAAGATCGCGGTGGATATATTTTTCGTATCTAGGCCGTCGTCGCGTGTAGTGACGTTAACGACGGAAGTTGACAAGCTCTAATTTCAAATTGAACTAGCAGATCGCGCCTTCTCTCATCACTTATAAAAGACATGCACCAGACGTCAAGACCTACTTATATGGTTGACGATGGCTTCCCCTCAACGAGTGTCATCTTGCCTTGCACTGGGAGGCTCTTGCAGCGGAGATGAGCGTTACGCCAACTAAAACCCGATGGTTGACTTCCACTTGGGAATCCTAGATTACATCTGTTCAAATCATGTTCATGGGTGACTGCAAAGACTTTTGAACGACTTGTGTACATGGCAGGACTCTAGATGTTGTTGCGTCCACCTGGTACATAGTTGAAACATGTCCAGTGTCCAGTCCACACCGGAAGCTAAGTGTGACCGATGATATCACATGCTCAAGCAGACAGCGAGCACTGAAAATGCTGACACACCTGAGCTTGTCCGCCCATTCACGCACGTCTCGCCAGTATCAGTACCACCCCCTTGCAATAGATCACACTTCAAGAATCGGTGATCGCCCCAGTTTGACCCAAGCTCGAAATGATAACTACAGCCCTCACAGAGCTCCTGCGGATACGTGTGTGCGAACCCATTCTCACTCCAGGAAACTGGGCCTGTTGCTGACTAGGCCCAAATACACACACTTCAGACCGGTCGTTCAGGGTGGAATGCAATGGTGCGGATGCCGCGTCGTCGCGAAGCTCACGCTCAGGTCTACATCATAGGGTTGGGAAACCTCCACTCGTCGCCGCTGTCTCTAACGCAGGCGGTCTTGGTAAGTCAACATAGCCGTTTATGTGCCTCACTGAATTCCTGTTGTTAGGGATTCTGACTGCTCTCACCCAGCCCAACCCCGACGCCTTGCGCGTTGCTATCCGCGAGACCAAAGTAGCAACGGACAAGCCCTTTGGTGTCAATATTACCCTACTTCCCTCCATTAACCCCCCAGACTACGAAGGTTACGCGCGTGTTGCAGTCGAGGAAGGCGTTCGGATCTTCGAGACAGCTGGGAATAACCGTAAGTTTTGTTCGCTCGAGAGTTTGTTTGCATTGACGCTAGGTTCGTTCCAGCCGGGAAGCTCATCAATTTTTTCAAGTCACACGGATGCATTGTCATTCACAAATGCACGACCATCAGACATGCCAAGGTTGGGACCTCTGCATCCTCTTTTCGTTCTCATAAACTAAATCAAATCCAGTCGGCGGAACGTATGGGAGTAGATGTCCTTAGTATCGACGGATTTGAATGTATGTTTGATTCAGTATGCTTGTATGTTAGTACAAGGGTCTGATTTTGCGAAGGTGCCGGTCATCCAGGAGAGGAAGATATCGGGGGTCTTGTGTTGGTGGGTACTCCGACATCTTTGCAATGTGAGGTTTATCCCAATCTTCTCTATGCTTAGCTGGCTCGAGCAGCACAGGAGCTGAAGATACCATATATCGCATCTGGAGGCTTTGCTGATGGTCGTGGCTTGACATCTGCCATTGCTCTCGGTGCTGCGGTAAGCACAATAACATCCTATCATGAATTTAAGCTGTTAATCGTCTGACCCCAATAGGGCGTAAATATGGGTGAGTGGCGTCGTGATTTTTGAACGGTTGCGAAATTTTGATGTCATGTAATAGGTACACGGTTCATGTGTACAGTCGAGAGGTATGTCTGGATTGGCAATGCCATCGATCTAGACAACTCACAATCACCCAGCCCAATCCATCAGAGGATCAAGGAGAAGATCATTGCATCCACTGAACAGGATACCATCCACATCCTCCGGAGTCTCAACAACACGGCACGAGTGTTCAAGAATGGAGTCTCAAAGCAGGTCGTTGCACTTGAGCGGAGACCGGGAGGTGCGGAATTTGCTGATCTTCGCGATCTCGTGTCGGGTGTGAGGGGTAAAGTTGTGTATGAAATCGGTGATCCGGAGTATGGTATCTGGAGCGCTGGGATTGCCATGGGCTTGATCAAAGATATTCCAACATGTGACGTGTTGCTGAGAAGAATCGAGAAGGAGGCGGAGGAAATTATCGACGGCATGAGGAAGCAGATCAAACCCATGGCCAAACTATAGGGCCAAATGAGATTATATCCCTGTGTGGTGTGCATCATATTAAATAATTTACGCTGTGATTATTTTCGGACCATATGAGTTGACAAATCAAAGATTAAACTGAATAGCGGAGGGCACCAATTGGCAAGCAAATAAATAGGTCACGACGTCTATGTGTTAGGGTAAGCAACTTCAATAATCAGATCTGCCCATTTAGAGCTTGTCGACGGAGTGGCTAGCATTACTGTCAGTAAGCTTGGGCCGTCCAGCAGCTAAACCGTAGGCGTTCTTGTAGAAGACGATGCCACCTTCATCCTCGACGAACTACAAGATCAATCAGCACTACGGAAGCAAACCTGATGGCTAGCTAGAGAGTACCTTGCACTCTTTGAAGACACGGTACACCTCCCTCCACCCGCCAGGAGCACCTCGAAGAACGACACCAGACTGCTCCAAACGCTTATGCAGAGCGTCGGAAGCCTCCCACCTTCGCTAGTCAGCGTCGTGTGCGAAGACAACAGAAGAACGCTTACGCGTGGTAGTGCGGAATCCTGCTGAAAACATGGTGCACGACATGGGTCTCCGAAATACCATGAGTCGCATGAGCACCAATCCAGCCCATGATTTTTCCACAGTCACCAAGAAGGCTGCGATCGAAGGTGGAGAGAGCGCCACGAGGAAACGTGAACTCAGTGGCGCGGTAGTGGGGGATTAGGGGGTCGGTGTGTTGCAGGAACGTGATCAGCACCACCCAGTGATTAATCCTGAGATGATTTCTCAGAAAATATCAACGATAGAGCCGGTAGATAATTACCAAATATAAGGGACGATGTAGATGCGCAAGACAGTCAGGAAGCCGAAGATGTGGATAGATCCAGCTATCCCTGCCATCCAGAGCAAAAATCCGAGGTCAGACAAAATGATAGCACTACGTTGCCGGGGCGAAAAGATGACCGCGTTGGGGTTAAAGTCTGACTACGTTCAATGTGTGTGTACGGCAGACGATTGAGACGACTTACAGTTAGTACCTGCGGGGTTTCCCTTTTGACCGGAGGCATTGAAAATCAGGTGTGCCAGCAACCCACCAAGCTAAATGGAAGGTAGACCAGTCAGTGCACACCACGACCACTCTCGATCGAACACGAACAAGATAGGTGGCAGAGCCAAGAGTAGCGCTGATCGGGGAGTCACCAAGTGCGTCCCAAAGTTCCTTCATAACGTCATCAGAGATGGTCGAACCGAGGATGTTTTCCTTTGTAGGATCCAGAGGAGGTAAGCCAAGTTGCCCACGAGTCTGGGGAACAAAGACCCGATCTCGAATCATGTGGCCTGTCGCGGCATGGTGTTTTGCGTGTGAAATCCTGAACGAGTGATACGGAACACCCAACCTGGAATTTGAACAGTTGAACACGATGTTGAGTGGGAATGAACAAACGGCGTACGCAGAGTGCAGCACCCAGCCCACACTGTTGCTGATAAACTTGGACTTGGAAAATGCTTGATGGCCGCACTCATGTGCTATTACCCAGAGGCCGGTGCCAAAGAGACTGGTGCCGAATCCGTACAGAGACCACAAAGAAAAACGGGCCACAGGATAGAGAGTGGGGTGGGGAAGACTGAGGAACTCGGGATTGATGAAAGTCTCCAGGAACGTCGCAACCTTATAGATACCACCGATCATGATGCAATCCCATGCACTGTCGTGGGATATTCGTGTCAACAAGGAACTAGAAGCAGAAGGGAGGGCCATACACGTAGAGTGAGGAGCGGAGTGTCGACCGTTCGAAACAGTGCGCACTGTACATAGGGGTTAGTACCTCGGTGAAGGACAACGACTATGCAGCAGAGACTTACGGGATTGCGCTGTGCAGATCCTTGACGGTGAGGTCGGGAATGACGACCTCATTCTGTTCAATGCTTGTCATACCGTAATTTGGTTTGAGGCTCATGTATGTCCGTTACCTGAAGTCTTGGTTGGATGCTTGGCTCGTTTGGCCCGGTCGCGCCTTCTCGTATTAATATCATCGACAAGCTTCTGTTCCGGTATGCCGTGGTATAAGTTTAACCTGGTATAACCTGGTATAACAGGTACGGATAGACAGGGGTAGATGTGGCAGTATGGGTGTCTACCATCACAGTACCCACCATCACGGATAACTGAATCACAGATACAACGAACAGTATCAAAGCTGTTGGCAGATTGGCGTGAGTTTGATGCCGCACAGACCAAGTTACTTCTCCCTTTTATCACTGACACCAAGTACATGCACTCAGAGTTCACCAAGGAACAGTTTCGAAAGGTAAAGTCGAACGCGCCAGCTTGTGTAATTCACCTTCGCTTAACTCACCGCGCCACTCATCAAAGACTACACGCGAGGGAAACTACATAGACAAAAACTGGCAAGGCCCCAATCTTTTTTTGCAAGCCTCGTTTCTAGTGGAAGAACTCAGTGGGGCTGTGGTTTGAAATGTTTTGTGTACTACCGCGACTGGCTGTGCCCGTCAACGCCATCAGCCCAACCCCTGCAGTCGTGTTCCAGCGCCCTTCTTCCGTTTCGTTTGGGTGACAGATACTGGTCAATAAGTATGTTTACCCGACAAAACTTACGTGGGATTATTTATATCGAAACGCTCGTGCCAGGGGGTGCCAGCAGGCACTAGTACCTAAGAACGCCCAGATGAAGACCTACGTCCTTGTCAGTGACGAAGTACCGTGCACGGAGCCCCAGGGGGCCACTGTAGTCTGGTGACCACGTCTATCGACGGCTTGCCTCATAGTACGGTTTGGTTACCAGACTAGAGCCACTGAATCACAACTCATTCGAGCCTAGGCCTGATCGCCCACGCCAGAAGCGACGCGGAGATGTTTGTATTACTACGCTACTTCCAATCAAATTTTGACAGAGATCTCGTAAGACATTGATTAGTACCAGTCTTATCTACTGGTTTTAGATCTCCCCAGCAAGAGGGCCGATGATCCTTCAGGTGACTGATTGGAGGCGGCACCGTTGGCCTTTCACATTCAAGTGGAACGACCAAATCGATCCTTCACATGGTACACTGGTCATCACCGTTCTGATCACCGTCCCGATTGACCAACGCATGACCCGCACGAGTGCTTGCACTCCCGACTCTAGAGTATTCCAGGAAGACGTGGTAATATATTCAACACAAAAAGGTAGATTTGTATCCGAGACAGGCGAAGTTTGCACGATGCCAATTTTTGATTATCGTCCAATCATAGTCAAAGATCTATCTGCAAGGTGACAAACAGCCCAGTATTTGATGGCAGAAGGTCGTCCTGCCAACAATTTTAGTTGCACAAAGATTGACCACCTGCAATGGTGACCTGACAACCGAGACTCAATATTAGAGTAAACGCGACATGACACAGCGAAGGGTAACAATTGAAAACCAGGTTGTGACGTCTATGTGTAGGGTACGTAAATTCTATAATCAGAGAGGGCACGACCTGCGCATCTAAAGCTTGTCGACCTCGACACCGGAGTCGCTGACATTACCATCAGGGAACTTGGGCCGGCTGGCAGCCAAACCATAGGCATTCTTATAGAAGATGATGTTACCTTCATCCTCGACGAACTGCAAGATCAATCAGCATTACGCGAGCAAACCGATGGCTAGAAAGTACTTTGCACTCCTTGAAGACACGGTAAACCTCGCTCCATCCACCAGGAGCACCTCGAAGAACGATACCAGCTTGTGCCAAACGCTTTCGGAGAGCATCAGAAGCCTCCCACCTTCGTGAGGCTGATCAGGATTGTGTGCGACAACAACAGAAAAAAACTTACGCGTTGTAGTGCGGAATCTTGCTGGAAACATGGTGCGCAACATGGGTCTCCGAAATGCCATGAGTTGCGTGAGCACCAATCCAGCCCATGATTTTTCCACAGTCACCGAGAAGGTTGCGATCGAGGGTAGCGAGAGCACCACGAGGGAATGTGAACTCAGAGGGGCGGTAGTGCGGGAGTAGGGGATCGGTGTGTTGCAGGAACGTGATCAGCACCAACCAGTGGTTGACCCTGAAATAATTGTTAGAAGCAGTCAAGGAGACAGCCAATAGAGATTTTACCAAAAGTAAGGGACAATGTAGAGGCGGAAGACGGTCAGGAAGCCGAAGGTATATATAGATCCAGCCAGCCCTGCCATCCACAACAAAATCCCAGCGTCAGACAGGACGACAGCACCATGTTGATGGGGCGCAAACATGACCGCGTTGGGATTGAAGTCTGGATTCGTTCAATAGGTGCGTTCTACAGATGATAGAAATGACTTACGATTAGTACCAGCAGGGTATCGCTTTTGACCAGAGGCATTACGAATCAGGTATGCCGGCCATCCACCAAGCTAAATGAAGGGTAGACCAGTCAGTACACACCACGACCATTATTAATCAAACACGGACAAGGTAGGCAGCAGAGCCAAGAGTGGCGCCGATGGGGGAGTCACCGATGGCGTCCCACAGTTCATTCTTAACGTCGTTACTGATGGTCGAACCAAGGATGTTTTCTTTGGTAGGATCCAGGGGAGGTAAGCCAAGCTGTCCACGTGTCTTGGGAACAAAGACCTGATCTTGAGTCATGTGGCCTGTCGAGGCATGGTGTTTTGCGTGTGTGATTCTCCACGAGTGGTATGGAACGCCTAATCTGGAATTTGAAAAAAAATTGCATGATCGTGTCAATCACGTGATAGGAAGTGAGAAGAAGACGACATACGCAGAATGCAGCACCCAGCCCACACTGTTGTTGATGAATTTGGACTCTGAGAATGCTTGATGACCGCATTCATGTGCTACAACCCAGAGACCAGTCGCAAAAAGACCGCTCCAAAACCCGTAGAGGGACCACAAAGAAAAGCGAGCCACGGGGTAGAGAATGGGATGGGGAAGACTGAGGGACTCAGGATTGATGAATGTCTCCACGAACGTCGCAGTTTTATATATGCCACCAATCACAATACAGTCCCACGCACTGTCGCGAATCGTTCGCGTCAATAAAGGACTAGAAGCAGATGGGAGGGTCATACATATAGAGTGACGAGCGGAGTGCTGACCGCTTGAAACAGTGTGCTCTGCATAGAGGTTTAGTATTTCCAGTGAAGGTCAACGAACATGCAGCTGAGACTTACGGGATTGCACTGAGCAGGTCCTTGATGGTAAGGTCGGGAATGACAACCTCATTTTGTTTGATGCTCGTTACACTGTCCTGTGATTTGATGCTCATGCTTGTCGTGTCGGTCGTCTGGGTCTCCCTGTCTATCTATCCAACAACACTAATAAAAGAGAACGAAGAAAAGACAATTGATGGAAGAAGCGTTTTATTGGGGAACACACCTGTTACCGGACTTGGCCGGTTAATCACGTGTCAGCCTCACACCAGTTCCCCAAATTCTCAAGGTAACAAAATAATCATTCTAGTTGCAATTGATTGCCATCTGCAACACTTTCCTTGAGCAGAAATGACTACGAGTCCAGAGAATATCCTGAGATTGATCCTGACAAGGTCTGTGTTACTGCCTGGGGGAATCAATCTTTTGGGCTATTCAATAATATCATGCAGCAAGCAAGGAGCAGGCGGAGTTCGAGTGATGGATATAATATATTTCGATTTCGAGGTTATGGTGCAACAAAACGACCCGCGCCCGTGATCAACCCAGGCTAATTGAGTGCCTTCAGTTGGGCTGCCAGGCCCTCGAGGAAAGCGTACCCATCTTTTGTGATCGTCCGACTACTGCTCCTGTTCGTCACTGTTCCGAAATCTGCCACCATCTGAGCAAGCGCTCTATTATCCTGTGCCCTCGCGACGTCTCGCTTCAGCCTTGCAACCAAATCCAGCTTCACGTGAGCAGGCTGAGGCTCAGCAGGCTTGTCCTGCTTCGTGCTCCGAGTTCGCGATGTCCGCATCGGTTGTACGAAAACAGACGGGTCACCCAATTGCTTATACAAGGCATCCAAGAACGCGAAGCCTTCTTTGGTGAGCGTCTTCGAAGAACCAGTCTCTCTCAGGAATGTCGTAAACTCTGCCACTACCTCGGAGAGAGTGGCATTGTCTATTGCGTCCAACACCGCTCTTCTGAGCACAAAGAGGCGGGTTGCTTTCTTGGTGCGCACAGGGGTACGCGGGGGCAGTTTTCCCGGTGGTTCTTGGGCTGGATGGTCAACTGATGAATCACTGCTGAACTCGATGACCTCGCTGTCTTTCCTAGCTCCCAGCTTGCCTGCCTGTGCACCTGTCTGTGCAACGGGGGGTACATTGGTTTGATCCACTAGAGCTGGCCGATTATTGAGTTGCAGTTTGGCCAGACCCTGCAGTACGTTCTCCATCTCTGATTTAGTAACTGCGGGGACTCCCTGCTGTGGGCGGACTGCTCTCGCCTAGATACGATGTTTAGTCCCATGAAACAAACGAAATACATGCAAGGAGATATACCTGTTGGAGGGGCGGTGGCCAGATAAATTTATCGATATCCGTGAACCCATTCTGATGAGCCAGTTCTCGGAACTCATTCATCCAATGTTCATAATCAGGGCGTTCAGCAAATTTCAACCGTCGACAGTACCTGAGAAACTCCTCAAACTCTGAGGGCATCCCACGACACAGGTCCCCTGGTTGGGCACTTGTTTTGGCGCGTTTTAACCGGTTGTGCTGTGCATCCGTTTTGGGGATGCCGTCGCGAGTCCAAGAAAGACCTCCTGGCGTGAGGAGATGTATGAACATCAATGCCGCGGCTTCAAGGTCGTCACGACGGGACGGTACTGCAGCATACGTATTTCATGGGCATGCGTATCGATCATCAGAAAAGCCTGGGATACTGACCCCTGCCTTTACAATGAACACCGACCGACGTGAACCAGTAGTTTCCAAGGAAATCCCTTTTTCGCTTTGAGTCTGGAATGTGCCGATGTGTGACAGGATCGATGTATCTCTTGGAGAAACCAAAGTCGATCATGTAGATCATGGTTTCGTTAGGGGTAAGACCGATCGCACAGTTGCCGAGCTGGATATCTCGGTGTAGAACCTCATGGTCGTGCATCGTCTGGAGGCGCGATATCTGTAACCAAGCCTCGTCAGAGGCCCGCCCATCAGGACAAAGGATGCTGCTTCAATACCACTTGGATAGCTATCGAGCAGGCACTCCGCAAGTCCAAGGGCTTCTTTCCGTTGTTGCGGTAGATGTTGTCCAGGCTCAACCCGAGGAGACTGATGACGAGATAATGCCATTTCCCCTGCACACCGGAGGCAAATAGCTTTGGCATGCCCTCTCCACCTTGAAGCAATGGGTAGATGTATTCCTCGAAGCGGTTTGTCCGGCACTCGTGGTTGATATCTTGTACCTTCAGCGCGACGTACTCGCCACTGAATACATTGTATGCACGGAAGATCGAGCCTGCAGGATCCTAAGCTATATACGAGCACTGGCAGTGGAGGAATAGCTAACTGACCAGAGTATCCAGACCCCAATCGCGTCTCCAGCCAGTAGTTACCCAAGCGGCGAGGCACTTCATCATGATTGTGGGTCATGATGCACGGATAACCGAAATCCGCAACGGGTTCCAATTACACACGTGAGAGACTGGGCGTGGGTGCAACCGTAACTCAGAGGGTAGACTAGAAGATACAAGCTTGGTACGAAAGTTGAAATCAACGCTTTGAGGTTGGGAGTGTTTAACCCGGTATGTTGGGCGCGTTGGTCACGTGGAGTGGAACGTTGAGCACTGACCAAGAAAGGATAAGACCCCTGTTCCATCATCGTCAGGCGTCGACTCTAGATCCCAGAGGCATTGACTTTTACTAATACCAAACAAGCTGCGAAGAAACAAGAAGAGTTGCACAAGCTGAATGCGTACAAACATGGTGCACAATGAATTTTATGATGTTCTTATGTGTAGTATGCACGAATGCAAACTATGAGCCTACAACTCGTTTCCATATCCTGTTCTGCAGGGTTGGGCTCGTTTACCAGACGAACCTAGTATTTGCAGGGGACATCTACAGTTTCAAGATGACATGAGCAAATTTGGTTCGTACGGGTCCGTTTGCTTGCTCACTCTCACTCTCACTCCATGAGAGTCGGGAAACATGATAGTGCAACGGCAGACGTGTCATTTTGAAAGAAAAAAAAAAGACAGCTTAAGTCCTACGTCGCGACCAGAAATTGAAATGTAATAACACATGGGCTTTCATACATACGACGAAAGGTCAACACTGAAACACTGAACCGCTTGCGTGGTCGAGACAGGCTGAAACTACTTTGCCAATTTCTCTCCGTACTTCGCCGCCAGCTCGGCAGATGCCTTCAGCGCGCGCGGGGTGTCGTACTTGCCCATAACGACCTCCACAAACTGTGTCTTACCAGCCCTGACGAACTCAGGGTCATTGAGGAGACTGTCGAGCCCAAGCTTATCGCGGACAGTGTAGGACTTTGACGAAGTGCCTTCGATACCTCCGAGGGTTGTGAGAAGAGAGGACCATTTCCTGGTAGGGCAAGCCAGCAGATGAAACAGATGGAGGGGCTTACATGAAACGCAGTACTAACCAATTCACTATGTCATTGTACTTTCTGTTGTGTGTCAGGGTTGGATGCTACGACGCGGGAGGCCACTCGCCTATCCATGCCATGGAGGTTTCTCTCGATATTATAACCTTGGTTGTTGATCAGAAAAATGATAGGTTTGAGCTCGTGATGAATGATAGTAGAGAGTTCCTGGACGCTGAGTTGCCTAGATAAAACGTTTAGGATAAATTTTACATGTTATTGAGCGAGTTCACAAGCTGCCGTCGCCGATGAAAAGGATAACTCGGCCAAGCTTCTTGTCACGGGCAGCAATGGCAGCTCCTAGAGTGCTTCCTACAGTGAAGGTTGGCATTATGTCAAGAAAGATGCTCAGGTCTCTCACCAACAGTCCACCCAATACTTCCATAGAGTATCTGACTGACAAACACGGATTGGTCTGGTAAGGGAACGTCCAAGATGCCGAAGCTCGACGTCCCTATTTGGATATTGGTAAACTGGTGTCCTGTGTGCATAGATCCATACCTGTCTCCGCAACAATCACATCTCGCCTTTTGAAGAACTTTCCAACCCGGGGCCAGAAGTACGCATGCGTGATAGCATCACCATGTTCCTTCGGTACTTCTAGCTTGGGTCTCAGAACCAGTTCACCAGCACCTTGCTGGTACTGCCTCAGTCGAGCACTCAACTTTGGCAGCAAATGCTTCATTCCTATTCTTGGGAATTGGGCATAGCGTACGAGGGTGTGATCTGAATGCAACTAGAGAGGTGAGTCAGAAGCAGCGTTGGACTCGAACACGAAGGGGATACCTCGACAGTACGGCTAGTTGGGATGCTGTATGTGAACATGCCAGTGTTGAAATCAGACTTAAGAGCTCCGATAGACAATATCAGTCTGGCTGTCTCGACCCTCTCCTTGATTGCAGGGTCACTGATGGAACCGATGTAGATCTTAGAGAGGATGTAAGTTGAGAAACGAACGAGGGGATAGGATCGCCTTACGCCACCATAACGATCATACTCCTCGCTGACCGCGGTCTTGCCCATTGGAGCAGCGTACACGGGAAAACGCGTCGAGATGAGCAACTCTTTCACCTCTTCTTGCACATCATGCCGAATGACACACGCATCGACAAGAATAATGACATCCTCATCTGCTTCCGCCACGAGCTTGACGATCTCATCCAATACGAAAGCTTCCACGTCGGGCTGATTTACGGGAGGTGCGCGCAAAAGCGGAACCTTTAATCGCCGCGCTGAGATTTTCTCAGACACCATGTTGCTCGGAAGGGTCAGGTAGACCGGGCGCGCCTGAAGACGAAAGTGAATCCTTTATCCAAATCTACCGTCTGAGGGAGCGTACGCGGGTAATGCAATCGGTCAGAATGCGATCAATTTCGGCGGCAGCATGATTTTTATCCATCAGCATGGCCTGAGATGTAGTGACCTGCTCCGCAGCCTTCGTGTAAGCGTCGAATCTATCCAACGAGGTCAATAGCAGGCTCGCCAAGCAGCTGTTTCGATTACCTTCCGTCTCCAAGGGTATGATGTAGCAAAGGCCTAGTCTTGAGCTGAACGGTGCTAGGAACGCCGACGACGTGCAGAACAGGAACCATCTCAGAAAACGCTGGAAGAGACATGAGGTTCTATACAATACCCGAGAGACAGGGTTGCGCTTACCGCCTGCTATGCCATTGATGGCACTCAGTTCCCCGACACCAAAGCTTGGAAAGACGTTACTGAAAGCTGAAAGCATAACAAAAGCGGAAGTACGTTGTTACGACCACCCCAATGCTATGCTCCTTGACTCTCGCATACCCATCAGCGGCATACGCTGCGTTGAGCTCGTTACTGCAGTCCTGTTAACCTGGACCCCTTTGATACGACCGGGTGTACACACCAGTTACCAATCCATTGAATGACGGGATGATCCTCTACATAGTCCTAAAGGTCCGAGTTGAACGTGTCAGAAGAATATAGAATGGTTGTTTTCAAGCGCACCAAGAACGCTGAGTTGTGCGTGCACGTGAGCGACGACCCCGAAATCAGTTTAAAGGACGACGCACGCATGTTAAAGTCCCCAGGAACCCCAAAGATGGACTAGCGGTGAGATCACTGTCAAACAACCCTCGCGCCGCGCGGCAACGTAGAGCATACCGTGACTCCAAGTTGTTCCAACCTTGCCAGAAGGTAGTCGGAGATAGTGATTTCTTCTTCATCACGACTGGAGGTGTCTCTCTCAGCAACGATAGATCGGAGCTCGTGACGAAGTCTGTCGATCTCTGCCTGAAGACCACTTGCTGCTGCTTGCATGGTTGGAAAGAGTATCGATTGAGTGAGTGCCTTGAAGAGATACCACAAAGTAGTGAGGGATTTGGACGTCTGCCAGGTTGCGCCTTTTATGGCCTTTGGGAGAGACATTTGAACAATGACGTTCTCGATGACGCGGACGTCCCCTGGCTCTTATGATATCGTAACTCCATTCGCCTTGAGAGCTCGGCGCTGCCCAGGACCTCACCTCTTGGTACCCTAGTGTCGGTCTCTGATGATGCGTGATGCAGCCCCGGAGCCGAAGAGCTGTCGTGGATGCCATCCTGGCAGGCTCAGTTGTAAGCTTAACATGAACAGCTAACCATATGCATCAGTACCAACTCAGAGGCTCTTTGAAGATGGCAAAAAGTGGGTTGCTCGATATCTTCTTCGGACATTGGAGACGATACATACCGTAGGCACTGCGCTGACCTCATGTTCTGTCGCACCTGGTCATCCAATAATCCTAGTATGTGTTTATTCAAACATTCATCAAGGCGATACTCGACATTATTAACGGATTGGTCGTGAAACACAAGTGCTCGTTGAATCATACTTGACCCGGTTGGGAGATTCTGGGTAGACAAGGCTCGAACGGGACAGGGACTCGCAGAGCACTTATAACCGTTGCGGTCAGAGGTCAGACTGGGCTACTTATCAGCCCAGTTCGGATCTGACGGGATATTGTCTTCTTGGAGACGAGCATACCAACCCTGCCGCGAATAAGAAAGTGCTGGACAACGCACCAGCACACCGGGTCACAACTTCTGGATAGCCTGAAGTCGGTCAAACGCCTGTGGAGAACGCCAGCGTGGTCACTTGACCACCTTGCGGGCTGTGGCCGTGGCATGCGATCAGAGGAAGCATTGAATGCTGTATTTTGAGATATGCATGCATCATACCATATCGTGATATAAAAAGAAACAACCATGTGCATGAGTGACCGCACAGAGCGGGCACGAAAACGGGATAGGCGGGTGATGTCCAGGGATACACATTTATTCCTCTTCTTCCTCTTCTGCCCCTCCCTCGCCCTCCTCCTCCTCTTCCTCCTCCTCCTCCTCCTCCTCTTCTTCTTCTTCATCCTTTGCGGCCTCAACGACAGCCGTTGCGATACGGTCCAGGTCCCGTTGACCGTCCTGGCTGATTCTACGACCACCATTATCGGTCTGCTCAAGGACACCAATCTTCTCCAGTGATTGGCAGACCTTCCGTTGAACGGAAGCGGAGGCGTCGCCGTGGTGTGAAGGGCGGTTTCCGCGTCTGTTGCGACCGCCGTGGAGTTTTGTTAATGCGCCAATTCCGACGTCTTTTCGGAGGTAGATGTGCCGTGCGATAGCAGCTAAAATTGCCAGTCGGATAAGATAGAGTAAAGCCTGGATTGGCGTGCTCTGAATGCTTACCTGCACGGATGTAGTACCAGTCCGGGTCATATGGTGCAAGCTCTTTGTAAGCCCCGGTTTTGACGAGGTCGACCCATGTTGGAACCTCGAGTTTGCCCGAACGTTTGAGGTGAGAGGCATATGCAGTGATGAAAGCGTCCGCGCTGATGATAATCGGAATGAAGGTCAATCGCTTCCTCAGTCGTGAACGTGAGAAGGTCGTGAATGCACCTGATATCTCTTACTCCTGGCATGCTGGATGAGGGAGGGAATGTCCTTGAGGAAAGTTGCGCGGAACGTTGAACGCGATGGTGGCGTGCGTGTACGAGAAATTAGAGTTCAGAGTTGAGTTTGAATTCAACCACCATCTATGCAGTTTTTCTGCTTAGTCAGCTCTGGGGAGTAAGGACGTACCAATCCTCGGGAAGGTCAAGCTCAGCCTATCGTCGCTGTGAGCCCCCATCGTAACCACATACACACCAGATACAAGATCAATAGCCCAAGTGAATGTGGAAAGCCAGGTGGGATATCAAGTAGGTAGCTAGTCGGGGATCCAGGTGTTGATCAATACTGGACTCTAGAGCCCGTCAGTTGACGTTCTTGTGGACCAGATTCAGAACGCAGTCTCAGTTTTTACCAATTTCCTTTCGTTCTTTAGAACGGTAGTATACACAAATATATCAGCTCAATTAATATTGGTTGATTGAACCCCCCCGCCCACTGGCCATTCCTGGGATTAACTTGCTCCAAGTCATTGCCGCCAGTGATACATATCGTCGTCGTCCGGCCCTACAAGAACATCCAGCAGCGGCAGAAATATCTGAGCAGGTATGGCATTCAAATGCCAGCGCTGTATGTAGCCAAGCTTTTACACTCTGAACTTTGATCGACCGCACTCCACGATTGATGATGCCCAGGCTTCCTGGGGTTTGAGGCCGATCAGCACTGTTTGGTGTCCATAGCGGGACAGATGATAGCGCGGCGCAAACTCTCTCCCCAGTCTGCTCGCCGAGACGCATACACTTGGAAGCCCCCAAGTGCCTATGACGCCACACCAAATTATATAATTAACTCGTCTATGCAGAGTGGTACTATGCACCATGCAAGGGAAGGAGCTGGGACGGAACGCCAACATATGGTATTCGTGGGTGACTCTACAACCTCACAGTTACCTGAAAATTTTGTAACCACGTACTATCACAGTTTCCCTCCGAGGACGTCATCCAAAATGTCCACGTCCAGTCATCCTGTCACGCATTCACAGCGAAACTCGACCAGTGGCCCAGAGAATAGGGTTCAGTTAGTGTTCAAAAATCACCTTTCGTGAGATAGGTCACTGCGGCGCAGGAGGCTTCACTCCTCCACCTCTGCTATGAGAAGATGCAAGCGCTAGTGATACGCCTTGTTACAACGATACGCGTGGTCGTGAGTCACACAACTTTATCATGCTGTACATCAAGTCTCTGGTGTCAGCAGCATTTTCCATCACAAATTGATCACGATTCGCCACGGCGCAGCTTCAAATCCCAGATGACCGTTCGACCCTCACAACTCTTTTCCGACTCTAATAGCTAGCCGCAGTGTCAACCATGGCTGGTTTAGTCGTAGAATACATCAGCGCTGTGCACCTCGTGCAGTTGGCTCGCTTCTGTCAAAGTGTCATGATTCTTTCCGCCACCGTCAGCCACTATGATATCATAGTCCTTTGCTATATATATATTGTATGTTTCTCCTTAGTTTACTTTCAGTTCGTTCTCTCTGTACCATAACTGCATATAACGATCTGAAGGCTCAACCATCTATCTCCCTCAACACTGGTTTTCGCGAGCGCCAACGTTATTTATTAGAGTCATAACATTAGAACGAACTGCCCAAAAAATTCCATTTGACACAAACCCCTATTCTCAACATGGCGAACGAAGATTCTTTCATGTCTACATCATCCGAGTCTACCTTTTCGTCCGCTGGCACCAATAATCCACC
>KN825563.1:0-16465 GCA_000827395.1 Paxillus rubicundulus Ve08.2h10 | reverse complement strand
AGACCAAGCTAAGGTATGATACAGCAGTTCTGCTACTATATATACTGATGTCTACATTGCATGGACCAAGAGAGCGAGAAGTGCTATTGGTTGGAAAGTGAAGGAATATCAGAGAAGGCACAGCCTTTGAAGAGAAAAGCTCAGTTGACTTGTGAGGAGAAAGCCTAATCAAGGAATAGAGTTACACAGAAAGAAACATGTCATGGAATGTCATAGAAGAAAAAGAAAAATGATAGGGGTTGGCCATATTGTAACAGATGACTGCCATCAATGCTTCATACCATGCTGCCTTGGTGTTCAGGTGGGATTTCAGGGACGTGAATATTAGCAAGATGACTTTTGGCTTGAGCACATGATAAACAGCTTGTCCAACAGACATGGACAGGATGAATGAAAGAAGAAGCACCCTTGGCAGCACTTTGAAGATGGTCTCATGCTCAGGCTCTTTCAGATGGGTTTTCTATGTTGAAAGTAATGGTCTGAAAGACCCTCCTCCAGAAGGTTAGGAGTTCTGGTGGGTACACAACTTTTTTGTCAGGTACAACTCAACTTTTTCTCATGGATTCTGAAGTACACTAGCAAGAAAACTGGTCTGAGAGACCCCTATAGGGTCTGAAAAGTGCTGCCTGAGGTGTAAAGAAGAACAGGTCTCTGCCTTTGCATCCTTCAGTACTATCTTCCCAGATGTGAATATTAGCAAGATGACCTTTGACTTGAGCATGCCATGGATGAGGCCAAGGAACTGGATGCTGCCTTTGTCTTTGTCTTGACCTCTATTGGCTTTACCTTATTTGGTATATCACATCATTTGATAACACTGATTTTGCTGACACCACCTTTTTTGGGACAGTGACCACAGCCACTGCTGTCAGAGTCTGGTTCAATCCCAGATTTTCCAGAGCAAGCCCAAAGGATTGGGGGTTTGGGAATAAGGAAGGAGAATCCAGAAGTGTTGTGTAGATAAGAGACTATGGCTTCAATGTATGTGTTGTGCCCCTGTACAAGTCCTGTCTCTTGATTTTGGGTGAGGGTCAGAATTAAGTCCCAAGTTCAACTCAAGGACCAGAGGAGGTCATTCAGAGGATCAGAGGGTTTCTGGGATTGAGATCTAGTTGATATTCAAACTAAAGAAACATAGGGAAAACTACAAGGGTTGATATACTAGGAGTCTGAAAGGATATATATGGGTTAGTGTTGGGAGTTAGGGAATTCTGATGCACAGTGGAAGAAAGCTATGTCAGGATTACTAATGTAAAGTGTGTGGATGACAAATGGGAATGTGGAATTAGTAAGGAAGGAGAATGATGACAAAGAGAAGAAACATAAGAGAAATGGACATAAGACAGATATAATTACTAATAGATGAAAATCCAAGAATTTTTGGGAACAGGAAATGGGAAACAGGAAACACAAGAAGGATATGTTGGGATGCATTGGAATGCATTGGAATTAGGTCAGATGAGATGGGAAAGTTATGGGACATGAAAACCACAACTGCACCACAGTTTCAATTGCATTTATGGTAGATACTGGCTATGTAGGTGCACTGCCACCTTCCCCATCACTCATTAAGTCCCTACATTGCCCACTCCTCCTCCACACTTCAGAAAATGTCTGAAGCTGGTTTGCTATTGTGCATAAAGCTTTGCTCCAAAATGCTAACCCTAAAGGTATGTCTGTTGAACACAATGCAGGAAATCACAGACTATGCCAAAGGGCCTGGTGGGTCTTACTAAAGGCCCTACCTCTGCCACTGCTTTATCAGGCTTTCACAGCCTCTGCTTGCAGTATAAATGGTCTGCCCTTAAATATGACCCTGAGTTGCCTGAGTCTGGCCTGTCAGACCTCGAGTGAGACTGGGCAGCAACCATCATTGCTTATAGTCTTCTAAATCACTGTTTGTTGCCAACAGACATACTTTTTCCTCCTATTTTATTGAACTCTTCTTTGTTGCAGACCCCATGGATATAGTTTATGACTGCTATGCAGACTGAGGTACTACTTCTAAGGGAGTGTTGACTGACCAGGCTGTCAAAGCAAAAATCTCAGCATCAATTTTTTTTTTCAATCTTTCTAAATTTGGGAGACAAGATGAATCTGTACAATCCTGGTTAGAAAAGGTAAGATTTTAGTTTGGCATATGCTGAAGTTATTGTCTACTACCTAAGTGGTTCATGAGCCCACCATGTATTCTTCTTCCCTCCCTGACAACTGGTCTCCAGGATCAAATGAACATGATGATCCCACCTTTGTGACCAATTCTTGACAAGTCTTTACTGTGCCCTTCCCCAGGGAATGGTGTTCCATGGTGAGCTCAGGGGTTCCTAGATCCTTCTGAAGCCCCAATCCCTGGAGCTGGCAAAGTCACTGTATCACCATGATATTTCATGCAGAACTATGAGGTGAGAGGTTATGTCACTTCTTGGTCTAAGCAAAATTGACCCCAAAAACCCATCAGCGACTACCCCTTGGTGACTTCAGCCACAAGTAAGGTGCCTGAGGTACAGGCATGGTTGCTTGAAATTGCCTTAGTGTAGCAGCTTTTGGCTGATGTATTGTAGGTCATACACATGGGTCTGCATGAAGCCTGCAGCCAGACCTTGTCTGCCATGAGATCAAACCCCAAGCTCCAGGATGCAGTTACCAGTTAGCCAGCCATATTTGAGGTGATGCAGTTGATAGTTAACTGCATCAACCCCTGGCACTGGGACCCTGGGGGCTACCCTGAACCATATGATTGCCTACTCAATCTAGGAAATTGTCAGGAGGCCAGGTTAGACATAACCAACTGTCTGGCCAGTTGTGTTACCCATGGGATCTGTCATATATTTGACAGGTAAGATTCTCATATACTCAGTTAAGGAATGGGGGGCAGGGTGGGAAAGGGCCATTATTGTGCATTTTACAAAGGATATGTTCAAGACAGGTTGGGAGTTGCTCATCCCCAGCTACCTACCTTTCATAAGTACTTAGCTTAGTCTCACTTGGAAATATTGGATGTACAAAAGATCTTCTATTTCTGCAGTTGAATGATTCCAACTTATATCCTGCCCAGCTAAGGAATGCCTGGAAGACGAAAAATCATCAAGTCTGGTCCTCATAAATTGACCTCTTCTCCCAGGAAAAATTCCTCCAAAAGGCAGGACAGGGATCTATTTTATGAGTTCATGCAGACTACAACCAGAGCTGGCTGGGTGAAATTTGCATGTCAGAAGAGAGAGCTTCTTAATTCCTCACCTTCCTCTGGATCTCCAAGTCCTGCTAGCCCATCCAAACAGCTGAAGTCCTCCCATGACTCAGAAAACCCTCCTGACCAATCAGACTTCAATGGCCTAGTCTGGGATTTCCAGGTTGAGAGTGAGATCCCAAAATGGAAGACAAAGGTATGGCAGCCTTCAAATGGTCCAACCTCCCTATGGCTAGATAATCAGGATTCTCATAGTGTTATGATAGACCCAGAATGATTTCATACGGGAATGGCTGCCTTTGAGGGACAAGTACATGGCAATAATCTTCGAAACAGAGGCCCAAGAAAAACAGGGGTCATTGTGTGAGGCATGTAATGAGGCTGAGGGAGTTATTTGATGCAAAAGATGCATTGTGTTCCATGGATGGTGCATGCCTTGTGTGGTCAGAGTGCACAAGTACCTTCCATTTCATCAGCTGGAGATTTGGGCAGGGTCCTACTATCAAGACATTTCTCTGGGAAAGTTGGGCTTTGTTTGGTTTTTAAGTCATGGGGGGAACCATGCCCTGGGAGCAGTTGTTGGGAGGATATGGAGAGCTCACACAATGTTGGAGATGATTCATTTCCAGACACATCTATTCCTTCATCCCTTCCTTCAGATCCTGAGACCTCCCAAATCACCATGGTTCATTCTTCTGGAATATTCTCTCATACTGTCTCCTGGTGTACTTGTTCCAATGCACCCAAGGGAGAAAGCAGCTCCTCCAAGCCCAATTATTCCCAGACAGTATTTCCCAACCTGAGACCACCTTTACCTTTGATGGCCTGGATCACTACCATATTGACAACTTGGAATGCAAGACGACAGCAATGTCCTTTTTCTCTAAATTACTCAGGTTGACCCCTAAGGGGACCTATGTACCAGTGAGGGGCATCTTCATTCGCACTATTCGCTGTGCAGCTGAATGTTTGGTTAGGATTTTTGCAGAGAACTTATGCAAATTACCTGTCTGTGGTGGTATTTAGCACTGCCACAAAGATCAGGAATTGGACATGATGGTCTCAAGTCAGGTAAACAGTCTTTGTTCTTCCCAGCCTGCCCTCAGTCTGGTGTAAATCTCACAGATGATTGGGAACAAGTCTACCCCAAGTGAACAATTTGACAGAATACAGTGAACTCTGGAACCAGAACACCAACTCTGCTGCCAGGTGAAACTGCTTGGAGTCTCAGTGTCTGCTCAAAATTCATGTGGAACTCATGTGGAATTTTATTGTATATCATCATCCTTTTCTTGTCATTGCTCCAGAGCCTCCAGGGACAGTCCATCACTTCCTTACATTGCTTAGTTCCATTTCCTCCTTGTTCCTGTTCCTATTCCCCTGATTCTCATTAGTGAGCACTTCTCTGCCCACTCCACTACATACATATATGACAAAAACTACAATAGGGCAGTGATTTCCCAGACTCAGCTGCTGCCAAAGAGGGGCAAAGAATGACTATATTTACCTACAATAGGGCAGTGATTGCCCAGACTACTAGGGATTAGCTAGGAGTAGTAAATAGGTATAAAGTAAACTCACCTCAGCCGCTGCCACAGAGGGGCAAAGAATGACTGAGGAATCTGAAGTGAAAACTAAGTATATGTATGTAGCGGAGTGGGTGGAGAAGCACTCACTAATGGTAATAAAGGGAATAGGAACAGGAACAAGGGGGGAATGGAATTAAGTGATGTAGGAAAGTGATGGAGCGTCCCTGGAGGCTCAGGAGTGATGATGAGTGAATAATGATGAGATGTAATGAGTCTGTGTGAATTCTGCATGGATTCTGAGCAGGTGCTGAAAGTCTGAGTGGATCTGCCTGGCAGCAGAGCAGAGGTACAAAATCTGACATTTCGGAAATGTGGAGTTGGTGTTCTGGTTCCAGAGTTCGCTGTATTTTATCAATATACTTGGTGTTCACTTTGGATTCCTCAGTCATTTTTTTGCCCCTCTTTTGACAGCAACTGAGGTGAGTTTACTCAATACCTATCTACTACTCCTAGCTAATCCCTAGTAGTTTGAGAAATCACTGCCCTCTTATAGTTTTTGTCACAGCTTTCTGAAACCCCCATTCCCTTGATTCACTTTATGTACCAGGTCATTGGTGAAGCTCCAATATGTAGTTGATGGGAATTTCTCTGAACAACACATGAAGATGAAATTTTCTGAGGACAATATATCTCTCTCTGATGGCTTAGCCTACATGGTAGAGTCTTCAGCTTATGCAGATCAAATTTCAAGAACAGTGGAAGCCAAAGATGTCAGCATACCTCTCTCAGAATCTATTGCTCATTTGTCCCCCAAAGCTAATCCCCAATCCTAGAGATCCACTTGTCAGAACCACAGGGCTATCAATGCTGCAAATGTTAGTAGAAAAAATCTGGACCAGCATAGGGGCAACTGCTTGTGCAAGGCATGGCTGCTTCATCCCTCATCCTGTGGTAAATTTTCAGAAGGGAGAACAGTTCATACAGTACCTTGTTGAATGTTTCCTAACTACTGACCTCCCATTCAGTCAGATGAATATTGACTATTCCATTTGTCAGGCTCTAAATCATCAATTGAAGGGAGTTCCTTCTGCTATCCTGGCTTATGATGTAGCCTGTCAGTGGAAGATTCATTTTATGAAAAGAGTCCAGGACAGCATTCACCTTTGAGTGCCTGAAGGCATGGATATTGTTGCTGCTATAGGCAAGTTTCACCTTAGTGCCCACAAGCTAGAATGTTACCCTCAATTCATCTTGAATTCCATGGAGGGAGTAGGTTAGATGGATGGAGATATTACAGAGACTCTTTGGGCCCCTCTTAATAAGATAGCTCCTTCTGCTCAAGCAATGTCAACTGCTCATCAGCAAGAGCTCCATGATGACCATATCCTGGATTCAAATTGGAAGAAAATGACTACTATCAGTCAAGTGCATCCCTCCTAAGTGAGCCCATTTCTGTGTTGATTTTTTTGCAGTCAATACTTTGCTGAAAAAGCACAAGTGAGCATCCAAGGGTTTGGCAGAGACAGAGGGTCCTTATATAGAACTAACCCATAGCATTGGCTGGGACAAGATTAGGAAATGGTCAGATGAAGAATCAGAAGCCCTTAGACTATGAGGAGAACATCTTGACATCTATGCCACAAAGGCAGAAAAAGGTGTGTAGATGGTGATATATGTATGGAAGAAGATAATAAAATTTGATGGGTTTTACCAGCTCCATCCATGGCAAATATTTGACTTTCTCTCATGTCCTCTCTCTCTGCAGAATGTACCCCTATAGGAATCATCAGTTGGCTTGCTGCTGGCATTAGCATTGAGGATTCCCAATTCAGTTTTTGAGTTTTCTTCTCTATCTGACAAACATTGAAAGGGCATTAAATAGGGACCTAGTGAGGGAGGCAGTTCATCAGCTTCCAACAGATCCTACTGCAACCCAGAAGGCCAACATTATAGCTAAGCAATTGACTCTGCAGAGCAAGGTTCAAAGACATCAAGATGAAGCAGATTCATTTATGGATGGAGTTGATATCCTGGAGCATTTCAGACCCTCTGAACCTATGGATGATACTGGTTTGTTGCCCTCCTTTGATTGCAACTCTGATCCAATGGATGCAGAAGAGCTAAATGAAGAAGATTAATATGTTGGGGGTGAAGAAGTAGAGGAAGCAGTTCCACCTGAATATATTTGTATTTGGATGCCCTCCAGACTCAAGCTAGGCAGAGGGAAAGACCCCAGAATGGGTCATCTTGTGGAGGAAGAACTGCAGTTGTGGAGTGGTCAAGCCAATGACTCTTTAGCTAAGTTATGAGCAGCCCTAGGAAAACTGGCCATCCTTTACAGGCAAAACCTATGAAGTGCAAACTCTGTTCATTCTGAGACCAGAGCTCGAATGGCCATTGCAGATGCAAAGAAGAAGGCATTTTGGCATGCATGCAGCTACTGCAGGGCTCAAAAGGCCATGCAATATCTTGGTACTCTCAAAGACATACTGGATACTTACAAGGACATTTCATCTACAGAACTGTCAGTCAACAAGGATGTGACAAAGGAGAATTGATTTGGTCAAGGTACAGACTCCCTGCCTTGGTTCTGGAGAATGGAAGGAGTAGGAGGGGATTCCACCAATGCTTGGATGGATGAATGTAAGTCCTTGGCCTAGTAAATGCTCAGCTCTGAGTGTGCCTCATTGTTCCCTTCCCTTGGCAGTCTACAGGATTAATTGGATTAAGGCTATAGCTAGATATTGTTGGTGGAGTGAAGAGTTGACATTGGTGAGGCATGTGATGTATTTGGTCAGGAAGTGGTTTGAGGGTCAAGAGGAGGAGTGGAAAAGGAGAGCAAGTCAGTCCAAGGAGGCTGGTAATAAGGCCTACACAGAAAGGAAAGGTGTTTTATACCATTCCTATGCAGAGGATGCTGCCATGAGGTTTCAAGGTAAAATGTCCCAACCTGCTTCTTGAAAGCATATAGGCCAAGTCCCAAAAACAACAAATATCTGAGGATGTTGCTGGCCCATCTATCTGGATGTCTTAGAACATCAGAACCACCTAGTTCATTTGATCATTCCAATTTATGAACTGTGTTTGCTCACATACCATGATTTAGAATGTCCCCCTGTTGCACAGATGGGCCAACCACCATTAAATAATATCCCCATCAGCTGACAAGTACCACTGACCAGAATTTCCCCATAGGGTATGGATGGGCTGAGAATATCACCTCATGCAAGGTGCTTGTGGGCCGAGTCTTAATAAAGAATATCCCCATTGTCTGACACATACCACTGACCAGAATATCCACCTACTGTATGGATGGGCCAAGAATGTCACCCTATGTAAAGTACAGGTGGGCCGACCCCAAGAAATATTATTTGCATCAGCTGTTCAAAATTTATTACACTCAACTGACACCTGCATCCCATCATACACCCCCCCTATTGTATGCATGGACTGAGTCACTTCAAAATTTATTACAACTGGCCAACACCTGCAATCCCATAATACATCACCCCTATTGTGTGCATGGGCCGAGTTCTCTCAGCTGACACCTACCATACATTTACACACTACCTACTTAATGTGCTGGCTGACTCCTGACACTGCATATGCATTGACTATTGTTTACATTGCTACACACCTCAGCCCACACCTATCTACACCCTTGGCTGACACCTACATCTACATGGACTTGGCTGATGTCCACTGCATGGTGATATGCATTATTTTGACATCATCCATTCTACCTACTTCTGCATTAAAATTGACTGAAGGGTCTGAGCTTCTGGCTTGAATACCAAACACTTACCAAATCCAAAAGGTCAGGGAGAGCCTGGCAGTCTGGTCGGTCTGCTGTAAGGATCACAGCTTTCACCCAAACACATGCAACTTTCACTAGGTCTAGAGCATGACATGTGCCTCAAGTCACATGATCACCATGTGGCACAATCCACCTCAGATGTCAACCTAGGTAGCCAAGGCACAAGGCAATGTAGGTTTTAGTCTATGCATGAGAAGTGCAAGGTCTCACCTCTCTTGCTTCTCACTCCATCAATCCTTCTACAGTCTGTAGTCACCCAGTAGCCACATTCACCACATCTTCCCTTTCAGTCACACTCTTTATTCTAATTCACAACCTCGCATGATACCAACACAGAACCCACACAATGCAATCCCACCTGACTATGGCGCTGAACACTTCACCCCAGCATGACAACCCCTTGCCATGAATTTTGGCATTTCTCATGAAGAAGCAGTGCAACATTTGCTCAAGATTTGGATGGTGCAAAACCAGCTTGAATGCCAAGATTGGAACATCCAGCAGAAGTGGAAGCTGACAAAGCCAGACAGGAACAGGAATGTATTATTAGGCAGTGAGAAGAGGCTGACTGTCTTTGGCTCCAGGAAGAAGAAGCAGTGCATCAAGAAGAAAGGAAGAAGAATCACAACAAATTCTTACCCTTCAACAATGTCAGAGTAGCCCCAACCATCCCTATCATGCCGTCTCCCCATGCCCTGCATAAACTACAGAAAGGTGAATATGTTGAGCTCCATTATTTCACCAACAAGGGCCTGGCTGAGGCTCAATCTATCTCACACTCAGTAGATGACAATGCTCTCACCCTGTTGCAAGATGAACAGGGTCTACATTCATTTGTGCCAATTGCTGTGGCAAAAGCCAAAGAAACTGTCATTCCAGATCATGAGCTGATGTGGCCGCAGATACATAGATGAAGCCACACATTGCTTACTACAGGCCACGAAAGAGTGTGGTTGGGAAGCGGACTGTGTTGATGTGCATCTCCATTTCTGGATGAACCTCAGCACACATGAATGGCAACATGATGCTAAAGGTGCAGCATGCCAAGCCCTTATCATCTACCAAGCTACATACCAGAGAAGATGGTACAACACACTAAGGACCACCTCACCCTTCAACCTCAAGTACCTCAATGAAGAAGTGTTGATAAATATTAAGTTCAAGATTACCAGCAAGCTCCACACCACCATCACAAACCAGGCCAGAGAGGTGAGTACATGTTTTGTTTTGCTTCTTCAGTACACACATCTCACCTCACAAACACTTTGTACTTCCCACCATCACCCTTAATCATCATCATTTCATCACTCCACTGGGCTACACACCCAACAACTACCCTTGGGTTTGGACCCACTACACAGCCCTCTGGCACATGGCACCAAAACCATAACACAGTACCCACATGGGCTTACATGCTCATATGTGCTTACGTGCACCATACTTCACACACCCCACCCCTTTTTTCCACCTGACACTACATAAACACTCAACCATTCTCCCTTTCACACAGGCCACGGACAAACTCCTAGCCACCATTTCTTCCCTACAGGCATGCAACCCAACTCCCAGTTACTCCACTCCCACTCCTTATGTGCACCCATCCACCTCCAAAAACCCCTTCCAGTCCTCTCAATCCCACCAACACCAACAGAGTTCGTCCAAATGACCTTCTTCCTCAAGCTATGAAACACTGCACACAAGCCACAAGTGCAGCCAATCCTTTAGTCAGGGGAGAAAGTGAATCCAAATGAACCTCTTCCCACCTGTGCCATCTGCCTTGGCACTGACCCCCATTCCATGCCCATCATCAAATTTCCAGCCAAAAGGACATGGGACAACAAACATGAAATGTTCTCAAAATGTTCCAACCACACCCTCATCACCAAAGCAACAATTCAATGAATATGTACCCACTGGCAGCGGCACAATAGATGTGCCAAATGTCACAGCCATGTCCACATATGTTCAGGCTGCGGGTCAGCATCCCATGGAGCTCACCTTGCCCTCACACACAGAAACACCCTGCTGCAAACCCCATATAAGCCAGATGCATGGGAATTATCCATTCACAATTCTGGACTTCAAGGGCTTTAGTAATGTTCCCAATGGTTTCAGACACAGTTTCATAGTTAATTTTCCTATCATCCACCAAACACAATCCCCACCTAATGCATGATCTGTCAATACATAGCACAAACAGCTACATAACATAGTTAACCTAGAAGTGTCCAAGGGTAGATGCATCAGACCAAATCTACTTACACACATACACGAATCCATCAGACCTTTCCAAACTTCTCTATCAATAATTCCCAAACCGGGGTGTCCAGGTAAATTCAGATTAGTACAAAATTTCTCATTTCCCCTTATTCCCAAACAATCCCACACATCACCTTCCATCAATTCCTTTGTTAAACCCCACAATTTCCCTGCCACCTGGGGAAAGTCCTCTGTCATTTACTTGCTAGCATCCTGCCTCCCCCAGACTCTGAAGTCGCCACTCACCATGTTGCAGAAGTGTACTGTACAATCCCCCTCCACCCTTCTCAATGGACATCAGCTGTTGTCCATATATCAGCCTCCCACAACTGCATCGACACCTGTGCAGCATTCAGAGCAACTCCCTCTGCTGGAATCTATGGACATGTCACTGACACTGCAGCTGAAATCTTCTGCTTCCACAGCAGCAGCCCTATGGATAAGTGGTTCAACAACCACATTTTCTTTCACATCAAATGGTGATACCTCACACTTTACAATAGTGCTTGAGCCTTGTGGCACAATGAGATCAGCCCTCAGGTTTGCACCAGTTAGGTATCCAAATTTGGTTCCAAGGATTCCCACTCACAAATGGAACTAATGAAGCATTCAACAAAGACTGTTGGCACCCTGTCAAAGACTTCTCTGAAACTTCACCTTGCTCTGGCAATGATACCTCTTTCACCTATGACATTGAGGACATTGACAAGATCTCACACATGCTAGGCATCCCCTGGGAGAAATCTAAAGACCAACCATTTGGGTCTTCAATGCTTTACATAGGTTTTGTTTGGGACCTAAAATTGTGCACAATCTCCCTCAGCCCCAGCAAGCGAGATAAATACCTCAAGGTTATAGATGAGTGGAAGGGACATCAAACACACCTTCTCAAAGACGTACAAAAACTGTACAGTAAGCTCCTGCACACTGCTTCACTCATTCCTGCTGGCAGAGCTTACCTAACTGGTTTTGAACATATGCTCATGGTTTGCGATAGAAAACCCTTCATGCCCCACCATCCAGACAAATCCATCAGCGAAGACCTCCACTGGTGGCAAGAGGTCATATCCTCCAGCACTGCAATGCTTCCTATTACCCCCTCACCTTCATACCACAATGTTAAGATGCTGAATCCTCCGGGCTGTCTGGAGTTGTTGGAGGTGGAGCGGACGTCGGCTTCAACTTATGTGTTGCACACTTGTCTGAGTTCAGTCTGGTATTTACAAAGCGGGCGGAGTAATGGCAAAGTGGAGTAGCAAAGGGGTTTGGATGTCAGAGGGTCAGAGTGACAACAAGAAGACTGGCTTCAAGTGTTGAGCGAAGGACTTATGTTGGACAGAGGATGAGTGATCAAAGTCAATATTTGAACTGAGGAATACAAAATACAAGAGGGGTTTATATACTATGGGGACAAGTAAACATGGAGGGCACTGGAGTGCTGGAGTGAAGCGGAATATGAGTCAGAGGTGTCAAAGAGATAGGATTAAGTTGGGAAATGTCAGAATGAGTCAGAAATCAGATTAATCAGAAGGTGGGATTATTAAATATGTCAAACATCTGTCAGAAGTGAAGGATGAGGGACAAGGTACAGGATCAAGGATGAGGAACAAGGTATGGGGATCAGGGGTAAGAGAGATAAGTGGAAAAGTGGAAAGTGATAAGGTGGAAGGGTGGAGGAGTGGAAAAGCGGACTTGGGTGTAGGTGGAAAGTGGATTTGGTGCAGAGTAGGTTTTGGAGGAGTGGAGTTGACTGGTGCAACACAGGATATGACACATGACCTCAACACATTTTTCAATGCTAGCTCTGGTGTTGGCATCAGCATCATCATTGGTGAAAGATGGCAGGCATGGCACCTCCTCCAAAATTTGCAACTCAAGGATGGAAAATGTGACATTGCCTGGGTTGAGGCAGTTGGTGTTGAGCTCCTTGTATCATCCATCACTCATGAATTTCCACAGTTCCACCACCTCATCATTTACTGTGACAACACCAGTGTTGTTGAGAGCTGGAGGATCAGATGACATCATAACAAAGCCATCAATGACATCTTCAAGCGAATTCATGCCCTCTTGGCTCACAGCTCCTTCTCTGTCTCGAGCATCATCATGAGATTCATCCCCAGCAAACACAACCCCACTGACCCCCCTTTGCATGGCATGTATGGACCAACACACCTCCTACTCCCTCCTATCCCCATCCCTAAGCATCTTAGTCAGTTCATCATTGACTTCAACTACCCTCCCTCCCCAGATGAACTCAGAGCTCTCAGCAGCAGTAGCTGTGCTCCAGGTGCCGCTCAACTCATTGACCACATTAAGCATGAACAAGAAGTCAAAAAGTGCATCACCACAGCCCAAGCACAAGACAACCACCTCATATACCAGTCCATCTCTTATGACCAGCACCCTCACCACTTGTTTGGACTCTAGCATCAGCCCTCACAATCCTCATGCAACACAGAGACCAAGGCCTTAAAAACACAACCTCACCCCAATCCCATCCATCCTGTGCCCCCACTGCCTCACCAAACATTGCCTCATCAAGTGGGTACCCAACCTGACATTGCCATGCACTGCCAACAATGCATCCAGCAAGTCACCTGATGACAATGAGGCACGATGCATCCTCAGTGTCATAGGTGCCTCATGGGCTGATTCCACACAAGAACTTTATGGCATGGGGCTGCTTGTCTTCCACATTTACTGTGACATACATGACATTCCCAATGCACAGTGCACCCCCATCTCATGCAACCTCTTATTGTCATTCCTCACGAGCTGTACTGCATAGCCCGCTTAGGCGAATTCACAGTCCCAGCAATTTCTAAGTACAACCCTGCCAAACATATCTCCAGTTCCTTTATGACCATCATACATAACTACAACAACCTTCCTGTCATGAAGTTCTTCATCCCAGCCACCAAGGCATCTCCAGATGGAGAAGAAGTCCATTGTGCCCCCCACATCCCACCATCCCTTATAGACCCCAAGATGGCCATCCAATCTCATTTCTTAATTAACCAGGACAATCCATACGTGCACCTTTTCCCATGGAAACACCCATCGGGTTCCATGTGACCTCTCTCCGAGAAAGAAGTGACCAAGCACATAGACACCATTTCCAAAGTGCACCCAAACCTCCTGGACCTCAAAGGTCACAGTCTTCGCATCAGGGGCATGCTTCATTATTTACTTAATGGGGTACCATTCAACATGGTCAAAACCATGGGAAGGTGGTCAAGTGGATGTTTCACTCTGTATCTATGGCATCACACACTCATACTCACACAATTCCTCCAACATCAACCTGAGCTCATGCACAACCTCAGATGGTACATACTTCCACACATACGTTGAACACACAGGTCAGTCACTGCTCCTACACATCAGGGCCTCAGCTTCATCAGCTTGCACACATAATGTAATCATATTATCACAAGGGATATGGCTGGCCTGGCCTGACAATTTCACAATGCATACAGAAGGCTTGTCACAGGCCCGCTGAATGTATATTCAGCATTGGTCAAAGTATGGGTGGGCATGGCAGTTATCCAAGTCAAACATGAATTTGCTAGTTGGTATACATATGGACAGGCCCACTGCAAGAGTGTGCAATAAGAGTGTGCAATACACAATCAGGCCTGCATATATTTCCTAGGGGGATTGTGTGACATAGGTGTGGGCCCACCTGAATGTCATACCATTTGTTGGCAACATTCATATGGGCCTGCCAATATATTGTTGGAACAGTCAACAACATACAGGCATGCCCGCCTGAATGTCATAGCATTCATTGGCAACATTCATGCAGGCCCACAAATATATTGTTGGAATATTTGAAAAGATACAGGCAAGCCCACCTGAATGTCATATCATGATTTGGCAACATTTGTGTGGTCCCATCAATATATTGTTGAAATGTCTGAAAATATATGGCCAGGCCCACCCACATATCATATCAAGACTTGTTGATGTACTATATTACTGCCATACAACCTATATTATGTATTTCTTCCACTCCATCTGCAATATCTCCAATTCCACTACTAACCTCTTCTGCCACTCAAGAACACATCCATGACATTTACAAGCTGCCACAAACATCCACTGATGATCCTCCATGGCCCTTTTTAGCAGATCATAAAGACCTTCTTTATAATCAATCTTGTGTGGGTCAGGAGTGGCTTGATAACTTATCCACATAGCCAGAGTATCTAAAACCATTGTCATTGAAGGGCCTGGCATTGACTGTACAGAATCAAGGTGGCTGTGAGGAACCTTGGGCTCAGATGGTAGCAAGAGCATCAAAAGGTTTTGGCAGGTGGTAGATATCCTATGTGCTTTCTTTGGCCCACTGGGAATGTCAATTTGTGCAGACATATGTTGAGGCAGTGGCCTAATCTGCAGGCATTGTTTGATGTCATCAGCATTTGTAGTTTGTGATTTTTTTGGGAAATGTACTGCCTGATTTTCAGCAGTCTTGGGTGCCGCTGGGATTACAAGCTCCCCAGGATGAGCATGATGCCCGGTGGCCTCAAAGTCCTTGTTCTTCCTAGGCTTCAGCTCACCTTGGACGACAATCTGGGAGATGGGCAGGAAATAAGGCTCTGTAGCATGCAGATCAATGCTGGTTCCCTCTCCCAAAGACTGTTGGTTTGAGTGTGCTCTACATATCTTCCGTGGACGTTTTGGCAGTGATGGCACTGGCATTGCTTTGTTCACAGTGGGTAGGTGATACACCACAGCTTTGCAGCCAGCTTGTCAGTGCAGAAAGCCATGCAGATGAGGATTGATACTCACCCTCTGATGTGAATCTGACTTTGTGGGTGTCCCATGGCATCATTGCTTGGCAAGGCGAGATGGATAAGTGGCTTACAACACTGTATTTGGATTACACAAGTGCTGCAAGAAGTACAGAAGCATGGGAATATGAACTTTGTTTGCATGAATGATCCATTGAAACTTTGTCCTCGCTGAAACACCAACACCACCTACTTGCAAACTTCACCACCCACTTTTAATGTTTTTCATCATTGAAATGGATGCAACTTCCACCAACAATGTCCTCAATGTTACCACAAAAACCATTGTCAAACTACTGTGGGGTGAGGTGCAAGATGGAGAATGGGCAATAGCAGTAGGAAGGATGTACAATGCAATGGTGCGTAATAATAACACATCACTGTAATTCATGCTAACCAATTGTCAACTTCACTAGCATGCTGTGCATGCTGTCATCCAACACACAGATGTGATCCCTGGCATCGTCATTGCCATGGAATAGCTCCTGCACCCAGAAGCTGTGGTGTGGCCAAATTGGATGAGGATGATCCAGTGGACTCACAAATTGGTTGCCCACCATCCATGGGCTCAGCAAGGAACAATCATCCAGACAGAATGCAAGTTTGGCAACTCATCAACCAACAACAACAAAGTTTCGCAGCCACCAGAGGAGCCAATGGGTGCAGAAGAAGAAGAAGCGGAAGGTGCGCAAATCCTGCAGATAAAGATGGAGGAAGATGAGGAGGAGGATGTGGTGTACAGGAGATGACAGAAGGAGCATGCAAAAGGAAAGAAAAGAGCGGATGCAACAGAAGGAGAGAGTTCACTAGGAAAGAGGAAGACAGACAAGGTGCTTGAAGATGCAAGGGAATGCGGGCAGCCATGAATGTG
>KN825562.1:0-16471 GCA_000827395.1 Paxillus rubicundulus Ve08.2h10 | reverse complement strand
ATAAAGGGGATAGGAACAGGAACGGAAAGGAAATGGGATTAAGCGATGTAGGAAAGTGATGGAATGCCCCTGGAGGCTCAGGAGTGATGACGAGTAGAGAATAATGAGATGTGATGAAAGTCCGCATGGATTCCGAGTGGGCGCTGCAACTCCGGGTCGCGAGAAAGCGGAGGTACAACTCCGGGGTTGCGGGAAAGCGGAGGTATGAACTCCGGGTCGTGGGAAAGCGGAGTTGGTGTTCCGGTTCCGGAGTTCACTGTATTTTGTCAAGTGACACATATTAAATTCACATACAGAAGACCTACCTTGACATTGTGGGAGACTCAAATCTCCTCAGGTGATCTCAATTTCTCCCTCCAAGCCAAGTGCACAACCCATCCATTTGGCAAGAGTAAACAAGCCCATTTTTTGAAGGCCAGAAGTTCTCTCGTGGGGCCAAGAAAGTGGAGGATTGCTTCAGCAGAATTGCCAGTGGGGTAGGCTGTGTGCTTAGCCTGTTTACAAAGCAGGACAAAGCCCTCTCCAAGGTCTACAGAGCCACATGGAAGTTGTTTTGGGGGATCACTGAGCTCGGGCATGATGGAGATTAAACTGTTTACTTTGCAACAGCGAAGACCTTCTTGTGATAAGTTAGCAAATGGTTTTGATGGCTGTCGAAGCTCTTGTCTGAGATTCCCAATTGTACGTTCCATTGTCCACTGTGCATAACAGATTGGCAGCCCCTTGTAAATAGTTTCAGATATGAGGTGAGAGATCTGGTGGACACATGGGTGGATAAAGTGTATCCAATCTTCCTTGCATTGGTAGTAAAGTTCTTCAAACTCATGCTCCCATGAAGATAAAAGGGCATGGGTGTTAAGATACTGAATCCTCCGGGTTGTCCGGGGTTGTTGGAGGCGGAGCAGACATTGGCTTCAACTTATGTGTTGCGACCTTGTTTGAGTTCAGTCCAGTATTTACGGAGCGGGCAGAGTAACGGCAGAGCAGAGTAGCAAAGAGGTGGTCGGAGGTCAGAGGGTCGGAGTGACGATGAGAAGGCTAGCTTCAAGCATCAAGAGAGGGACATGGACAGAGCAGAGGAGTGATCAGGGTTGATATTTGAACTAAGGAATACAAAATACAAGAGGGGTTTATATACTACGGGGACAAGTAAACACGGAGAGCACTGGAGTGCCGGAGTGAAGCGGAATGTGACTCAGAGGTGTCAAAGAGATAGGAATAAGTCAGGAAATTTCAGAATGAATCAGAAGTCGGATTATTAGATATGTCAAACATCTGTCAGAAGTGAAGGATGAGGAACAAGGTATGGGGATCAGGGGTAAGAGAGATAAGCAGAAAGGCAGAAAGTGATAAGGTGGAAATGCGGAGGAGCGGAAAAGCGGAGGAGTGGAAAAGCAAACTTAATAAGGCGAGAGAGATGGAGTTAGTCTGGAGTAGGCTCTGGAGGAGTGGAGTTGATTTGTCAGGACACGGTATATGACAATGGGTGTCCTTGAGTTCAGCTTGCATGATATGATGTTGGCACATGATTTGAAACCCACAGACAAGCTTGCAGAAATTCTCCAATATGGCTGTGGCAGAATGCCATGGAGGAGCCCTGGCACGATTCCAAAGGTGTAGAGCTGAAACTCCCACATCTTGTATTGTGAGTTTATATTTTTGGCGATGTTGTATGGTTTGTGATCATATGACCTGGGGAGGTGATAGCCAGCCTCAGAAACATCCTTCCCATGTTCTATCCAGACATCGGGGTCTTTGAGGACAGTCCAGTCCCAACTATCTGTGTTGTCGTTAACACCACAATCCATGGTGCCACACCATAGAGTGATAAGTAGGTTGCTGATATTGCCAGCCAAATGCATGATGTCAGTTGTAATGCATAATGGGACACTGAGACAGTGTTTGGGGTGAAGGCCAAGTATTAGAGGGGGCTTGGTGAGCCCAGTCTCTGTTTTTGTTTTGTCCCAGTGAGTTTGGTTGTGAACGGTGACTATTTTCTTCAAATTGTCCTCGTAGTCACCAGACCCCCCCAGAGGGAGGTTTTAGATGTCAATATCATCATGATTGCTTCCAGCAATGGCACGGTCTTGCGGCTTGAGTAGGACTGGGTAGTAATGTTTACCACAATATTTGAATCATCCAGCCATACCACAGTACACCTACATCCATTCTTGCCACTGTGGCCTACCATACCATCCCAGTAGATTAGACCAGGGCTGTCGGCTGTCATAAATATGAGGTAGAGGTTGGAAATGTAACAGGTATCTCTGAGAACATCCCAAATGGGGAGGCCACCTGCATTTTGGATAGTAGCAAGGTGGTGCATGTTCAATGGCCTCAACCCCTGTGTACATTGCAATGAACTTTTCAACATTGTGGAAGCTCTGGATGTCGTCTACTATAGGATTGCCTGCAAAAGTTTGTTTGCACACTTCACAAACTCGTTAGTAAGCATGTTGGGAGGCATGTTCAAGAGTGAGATATATCGAGATGCTGAGAGAAATTCCAGGACTATCTATCACAAGGGGGACACCTGGGGGGTTGTGAAGCCATTCCAATGCCCCTGCACTGAGTTTGGAAATAGGATCTGTGAGTGCAGCATTCTGGATTGCTTGTATAAACGCCATGGACTCCTGCATATGTTACATTTGTGCAGTCTGTGCAAGGGCTTTGATATCAACCTGTGGACGAACCCTACACTGATATACAACATCATATTGATCTTCATCACCCAGGGGGTTTGCAGGAGGGGATGCAGGTGGAGATGGTACAGGAGGTGATGGAGGAGGTGATGGAGGAGGTGATAGAGGAGGTGATAGAGGAGGTGATGGAGGAGGCAGAGGTAGAGGAGGAGGCAGTGCTGGTGGGGGCAATAGCGGAGGACCTGGTGATGGTAGAGGGGGAGGGCAAGCAGGTGAAGGTGGTGGAGGAGGAGTTTGGGTCATTGGACAACTTGGATGGGATGGATATGGGGGAACAGCTGGAGCTGGAGAAGAAGGCATCTGTGTGCAGTTGAGTACTTGAAATACAACATATTGAATAAACACACTACTACAGTCTGAGGATGCTCATCATTGAAAGCTTGAGATTCTTCCCTTTGAATACGAGTGCGTTTGCATCGTCCAATGTAGTGCTGTACTTCCTCATCAGGAGAGGGAGATTGAGGAGCACCAGAAGGGCCTGCCAGGGCCACACCATTGGCAGTACTGGCTTGTACACTGTTGGCTTGGGTGAGTCATAGCCTACATGTTTTGTCTGCTGTTTTTCCAGCATATATACATTGTTTTTCTTTGTCTGAACTTGCTTCTTCGAGGTGCCAATACCAAGTTGCAGGGGATACCAGGTGAGGTAGGCCAATGTTATACTTCTTGCAGACACAATTCCACTTGGCAGGATCTTCAGTTTGCTGCATTGTGCCATTTCATGGAGGGAATAGAAGAAGTGCAAAGTGCGTGATGTGAACACAATGCGAAGTTGGAACATGTGCATGCAGATGCGCCGTGGTTGACATGCTTGCAAGGCACACGCGGAGTACATACTTTGCAGGTGGGAGACGCGCGAAGTACAATGTGCTCCTCTTGTCTAATCACATCAATCACATATTATAAATGGAAAGTCACGATTGAGCATGTCCGAGCATCTCCGCGCATGGCCAGTTCTCACTGGGTGTTAGCAACCAGCACGCTGTTATGCGTTATTTTTAGCGAGGCAACGAGACAGCTACAGTACCTGGTTTGCACAGCATCACACCTTACATCACGTGAGGTTCGATGACGATAATTCAACTCGTTATTGCGACTCGTTATGTGTAGACCGATACGTCGCAGCATGTCTGGCGGCTTGGTGAGCCAAATTTCACCCTCATCGACGTTTCATAGCCGACACCGTGGGGGTAGAAATTCCAACTTCAAGTTCTTTGGGAGTTCTCTAACACGGATTTGGTGGTGCGTGGGCCTCGAACAACGTCGAAGGTTCCTACAAACGTAGTGTGCCGCTCGCAATTGTGATATCCTCGTGGGCCCAAGACATTCGGGAATTTCGGGGAGCGAGCATGACGCACTGTATGGGAAATAGTCAAGGGATGGTCAGCCTCGGCCATGATTGTTTGCCAGCGTCGACGAAGCGAGGAAGGAAAAGGGTGACAAGTGTAATTGATGAGTCAGTGTTCCATGTAGAACGACTGGCTTCCACGTAGAACGACTGGCTTCCACGTAGAACGACGGGATGGTGTCACAAATAGCAGAATAACAATTATGACATTTCCAGTCGACAGATCACGTCAATTGTTACATCTAAAATTCTGTGTGAATGGCTTGCAAGGGCGTTATGGCTGAGGCTCGAAATCAAAGCCGCAGACGTGATTGGTGGCTATGAAGTGGAGATAGCAGTGAGTAGTGACTATTCTCGTTGAAGAGACCATCAGCAAGACGAAAACACCTAGTAACCCAAGGCCGCCCGCTGGGGCTCTGGGTGCAAACTTGGTGGCCCTCCTGCAGGCTTGGCTTGGTGGCTCGCGTGTTTGAATGCTTGGCAAACCCAAGGCGAGACGCCGTGTCCTATTACTCGCGTACCGCTGGCGTGTTGATCCCGAGATCATGGAAGAACTTGTCGCGTCGAGACACAGCATTGCAGTCCCTTCAAAATCCGCACCTGCCCTAAACTCGATACAGCGCATCCGTCAGTTATTAAAGGCAACACATTTCGTCGCCTGGTAACTACATTCCCGCCTTTCCCTTGTATACCCAGCATCATCTTATCTTTCCTTGTTTTATTAGCCAAAACAAAAACATGGGTCGTCCTCTTTTCTCGAAAGCATTCCAGACCGCTCCCGCAGTGCGAGAGCCAGAACCACCACTCCCCTATGAAAAATGGTCTTATATGAATGCTTTCGATCCAGACTCAGACGAGTTCTTCGACGATGAACACGCCGTATACGAGGACTTCATTGACCCCGGACACCTCGCGATTGAGGAGGAAGACGAAGACGAAGAGAGGGATATGTTGGTGGTCAGGATGGAGCACGCCGGTCCAATCTCAACCCAGATCAGCGACAGAGACACTCCAGTGCATGCTGGCACTGAAGACCTGGCTCGTCGCCTCATTAACAACTTTCGTGACTTCAGACAGACGGAAGACAGTGAATTCGACCCTGCTGTGCGTGTGCGGCTCGCCCCACGCACCTTCCCAGCAGGACTCAGATGGGAGTCCCTGCCATCTGACGTGACGGAGTCCGGACGGACTTCGCACCAGCGATCTTCGTCTGCGGCTCTCAACCGTGGATTCATCTCATACCATGACTACACCCAACGCATGGAAAGGGTTCCTGTGCCAACACCAAGTGCACCCATCCCCGTACCTGTCATGCGTTCTCGCCGCGCCACTTCAGTTGACGAACGCGCGTTACCGTCGCCGTCCACCCCTCCTGCGCGCCAGACTCCAGTTGCTCACATATCCATGTCTCCTCCACCCAGTTCCACTCCCCGGATCTATTCATGGGCTCGTAACCCGAGTTACTCCGCATCACCGCCTGCAGGCAGCCCCTTCACGAGTATCCACGCTCGCACGTCGTACAGTCACCTCTCCCCTGCCCTGATTCGCATCCGTGATGTCGCTGTCTAAGTAACACCCTGTCGCATCCCTCTCACTTCAAGTCCTATTTTTCCATGCTTTCCGCCTTCCTCGTGGGCTTTTGAGGGATATCTAACATGCATCTACCGTCCTCTATATTTTCCTACGTACATCTAATCCACTCACTTATGCCTTATATACAATGACCTCCAATCCGTACAACATATTCTGCTGTACTATCATGTGCTTCTTCAGTTATTGTGTCACGGTGATGAGATTAGACCAGTCTCATTCGCTTTTCAGTCCGTACATGCCTGATTGTTTATCCCCACCGCGCGTCCCATGTTCCAATGCTTTCAGCCATTGCCCACAACGGTCTTTCCGACGCACATGATAGAATCAAGCAACTAGTGTCTTCTGCTTCTCTGCTAGGCACCCTCAGAGGCGCTTCCCTATCCGATCCCTCGGAAACTGAAGTTGAGGAAGGTAGCGGAATGTACGACACAGGTGTCAAGACATCAGAATGCATAATTATCGAGATCGAGGAGCTGGTGGGTTGTGAAGTCGACACGGTCGATCTATGGTCCGATTAGCGATCCACTAGACGAAGCCGTCGAAAAACCCCTACATCGCAGTGCTGATCACTGATAGGACGAAGCTAGTGTCCATCAGACCTCTCCAACGCAGATGTGTGATGGAGCCTATGCAAGAGGGTGATGGAGCCTCGTAGACGGCGACATATGGGTCAACGCGATCGTTAGCTTTGAGTCTGTTCTTTGATTGTCTCAATACTTTTAGATTCGTGGGCGTTGCACCGCACCTTTGAGCACCAAGGCAGGCCATGCCCGCCCATTCGAACAGGTCCCCCATTCGTTCCTGGCGATCTTCAAGACTTTCTTCCGCCGACTCGGTTAGATCTAGGACTGGGATGTACACGTCGGCATCATGCCGTATGTGCGCTTTGACTTTGATAACCGTATGTGAGTCGCTCGCTGGTGGACCTGCGATGCGCGAGTTAGCCTCGGGTGAAGACACGACCTCACGACAGTACCACTCGCACCAACGTATGCAACTTCCCATTTACCGAGTCCGTTCTCCGCACGTATGGAATCCCAGATATTCAACGCCGTCTTCTGACGCTCCCGAACAGCGACGCTCTCTGTCTCCCGTTTCAGCGGGATGCATATAACTGTACTGCGATTTCAATCGTGGTTTCCCTTCAAGCATTGACAAAAAGAGAAGATGAACGCTCGCGCACCGCATTGTTCAGGACAGCCCTTGAAAGGAAGTTTCTTGCCTACCAAGCCGAGCCTTTGATATAGAACTTTTGAGACGCAGAGGGTCAGGACGCCTCTTGGGTCGATGCACCACGTATCGTCGGCGTTGCAACCGACGGGGAGGGCTTTGAAAGGCCTATAGAGAAACGAGATCAATGGAGTGCCCTGCAAACAAAGAAAATCGGCATGCTGACACGCTTTGAGTCGGGAGGTGGGACGCATGTTCGTACAGTTCTGACAGGGTGAATTGACCCTTTAAGTACGTCGTCTCGAGCGAGGAGAAACTTTGATCTGGCCCTGCAGATGAAGGAAACACGACATCAATCTATGCCTACAAGTCAGTGGACGTCGGAGGATGATCTGAAACGGCACGGACTTGCTGGACAAACGGATGTGACGCCGCCATCTGATCTATTCGTGGTGATGGCAGCGCGCCAGTTTTCAACGTCACTCTTGAGCCTCGCATGGCTGGATCTGGTTATGCCTACGAGGGCAACGAACGTGAAGGTAGACTCATCCAAGAAAATGCACAGCCACTTGGTGGTATGTAGCCCCTGAGTGGGTATATATCATTGGACGATGCTATCAAGATCACCAATGACAATATTGTCTATCAGCCTCGTTTTCCCTACCCAAACAGCCCCACTCAGGACCACTGGTGCCCCGTCAGTCGACTTCCTCTGTAACTGGCCATCCAATATTTCAAAGGTATTCGAGTCGTTCATCTGGATGTAGTCCAGGTTCATACTGATCCCCCTTGTGGTGGCAACCTTAGCTGCTTCCTTCACAAGAGCTTCTGCCGCGGATATGCACTCATACTTCGTCTCCCCTGAGGCCCAGGCAGATTCTGCGGCCTGCAGGGCTTTATATAGGGTATTGGCGACAGAGCGTTCTTCTGTCGATAGGTACAAATTTCGCGATGACAGGGCCAGGTTATCCACTGGATCTCGTTCTGTCGGAACAATGTGTACATGTTCCGCATTCGGGTATTGGAACAGCAAGTCTCTGCACAGTTTTCGAAGCAAGAGAGCTTGCTGGATATCTTTTTGTCCAAAATATGCATTCGTCGGCTTGTATGATGAATACATGTCAAAGAAGACCAGAGTCTATTCATATTCACAGTGCTCACTTGGACTGCATTGAAAAGCTTGGTGACAACAGTGGCTACGCCTCTGAAGAACGTGGGTCGGCTGGCACCTTCCATCTGATGGCTGTAGCCCTTGACTTCCACAAACGTGCCCCTCTGGGAGGCGACATCCTGATTTATCCCAGACGGATATATATCACTGACGCTTGGCAAAAACACTGCAGAGGGCGTCCGGGTATCGCCCGCAACGGTGGCCTGCTGCCCCATGAGTTTCTCGAGATCCCGGTGTAAAGTACGAGGGTACGTGTTAAGATCCTCATGCGGCGCGAATTGAGCAGGGTTGACGAATATCGAGACGACTGTCAGGTCGTTCTCACTGAGGGACCGCCGGACTGTCCGGGAGGTATATGTGAGTTCGTGTATTTGTGGCCGGAAAAGTCGTGAGGTGGACTCACCGAGAGATAGGTGACCATCGTGCAAGGCTCCCATGGTTGGCACGAAGCCTACGCTCTTCTTCTCGTCGAAAGCCTTCTGCCTCCATGCTCTGCAAGACGCAAGGGCATCTAGGATAGGAATGGAGGAGTGGGGGAGTGTTGACAGCGACATATTGGGCTGACGGATGTGACGAAACACTTGCTGGATTGGCACAGTGAGTCGGATCATAAGCACACAGTAAACTTGGGACAGAACCGGAATCGAAAGGGTCAGGATAGTGGCGAGCTCAGCATAGCCAAGGATGTCGATGAAGCTTTGAAGCCTTGAGGGGGGGCAATAACGAAAAATCACGTGGGTATGTATCATCTCTCATCTCTCAGATTCGTTCGTTCGCACCTTCACCAGGACAATATTATGGACACTACTGGTCTGAACTGGTGCCCTGGGTTGTATGGAACCAATCTCGAACGGATTCTTTCCATCACAGTTCCGACGTCGTCCAACCCAGATTGCTTTTACTTGTCGATGAATACCGCCCAATTGATCAGATGATCAAGCTGACTGCAGCCATGATTATCATTCACTGTGGTGGCTCGATTTCAGGCTGTACAATCTACACGAACTGCGCCACAGGAGTGACAGTACTTGCCGCTGTACTTCAGCCAAATTCCCATAGTCCTGGGATCACTGGTAGGTTTTCTATCACTTTTCCCGGAACCTCTACCCGTTCCATGGGATCAAGAACATCATGTACACCCGAACATCTCCAACGTACGCAAGATACGATTCACTCGCGTCGGCGCTGATTCTCCGTGTCTTGGATAAAGCACGGGGTCACAGATTTAATGACAAGTAACGCCTCCATTGACATCGGACCGACTGAAGTCGTGGGTTATCCGACTTGAAGGAGACTCGCCAAGCTATGCGCTCGATGGCCCTGGGCGTGTAAGAATGTTGCATTACTAGGGGGCGTAGGATAATCAATCGATAGATCAATTATCCCGTTTCTGACTGATCCGTGTCCGTCGCTCATTATACTCAACTTTCCAAGCCTTCCATTCCGCCCCCCTTCCACCATCATCCCATATCGCCCATCCGTCCCTGACTTGTATCCAACTAGCCACCGAATGCGTGAGAACCGCAGCTCTGGCTCGTCCAAAGACCGACAGCGGCCGCCGGTGGGGTAACAATTCTGTCACGACATAGTGCACAATACCGAGGCTAACGCCGATCCCAAGTCCCCATATTACTTGATGTGGCGTGTGGTATAGCAAGTGCAGCCTAGGGACGGCATCTCCTCAGTTGTCAGACACGATTTGGGATTCTGAAACTTGCCTCGAATACGCGACGACGCCGACCCATGTAATTAAGCCGAGGTATACAAAGCATCTAAAAAGTTGATCCAGCAACGGGCACCCAGTCGAGGCAAATCGGTGACGAAAATATACGTGGCACATCAAGAATGCGCCAAAATAACCCATATATTGGCTGTGTGATGATGGGAAACCATATCCACTCAAATGAAGTCTGGTGTCTACTCACAAGAGGTTGAGTGGTTATTGCACGGTCTCGTCGTCGGATACGTACCCGGTGGTCGTTCTGCTTTGATCATGTGTTTCAGGACGAGATTGAGGGCTTCTGATATGAATTGGCCAGTCCACATATTGATGATTGTAAGCTCGCGCGTCTGCAACGCAAGAGCCGCATATGCAGGCTAGTGACAAGTGTGGTTTACTCTGGTTCACTTGATGTAATTGGTGTGTCTGACGCACCATGAGAAGAATGGGGCTCAAAGTAAGCAGCGCCAACCCGAGGGACATGTCAGAGGAAGGATCATCTGAGGTAGCCAAGTAAGTGGAACATGTGTAATTTTGCAAAGCCCCGGATCTCACAAATAACATGTGTTATGTCCAAAGAAACCCTCGAAGTGTCCGCCATGGGGCCAGTCGCAGCGAGTGGGCCAGTGATGCTGAACGGGGTTTCGCCACCTGAGTGAATACGGCTGAAAGGCGCTTCACGAAAACTCTGGACCCGCCAAATCACCGTGGGAAGTTGTGGCTGGCGTGTCGCTGTGGCTGGCACCGATACATACAATGTACTACCTCCCGCGTAAACGCTCACTCGCACATCAAGGTAATGTTCTGAACTATTAAGCCTCGAGGTTTTACACAAGCTTCTAATCTATTTGAGTTACGCGACCCTGGGCGGTACAGGTCTTTGAGCGAGTTTTCGCACCACCTGATTCAGCCGCCGTTGCTGTGTCTCGAGGGGCTGCGTGATGCTGACGTCTTGACTCTTCTTGACTGGCTTGTGATAGGAAAACTCCATAATGGGTATTTCATCAGTATCCTCCACATTACTCCCGGGTGCTCACGCCATGCCTAGATATATAAACGCTGTCGAAGCTGGAGAACCCACACCCCCGGACCCCCTACCAATTTATCTTATGGCGTCCCTACAACAAGTCGTCGAGCAGCTTGTATCCCTGGCTGCTGGTAGTGACGCTACCGCTGGTGCCAACGTCACGTCCTCTCTGGCTTCTGCAACGCCGGGACCGCTCGCGACTCTGTCCTCTATAGCAAAGATGCTCTTCTCGGCTTCTGCTTTGCGCGAGTGGGCTATACTTTTGATGCTCGGTAGTCTCTTTGAGACTAGCCGTAGACTGCTCTCTTCTATGTGGAGTTGGTTGATAAATTCGTTTTTCATCACCGCAGTATTCGATGATGAGGACTCTAGCTTCCGTGCGCCACGTCTCGCTGCCGTTGTCTGAATACTGCTTATCGCCTTTTCTTACAGAATGGATTATGCTCTGGCTGTCAAAGCAACCCTCGTGGAGTATGTCGTCATTCTGACCACTTTATTTCCTGTTTCTTATCAGCCCCTTTCACAGAAACAGCACGTACTGTGGAGATTAGCACCACCAACTATGGGATATACTCTCCTGCTGTGCGGTTCTCGAGCGACGGCTCAGATCCTTCGCAAAACTTAGTTTATATACCAGCAGTGTCAGAATGTTACACTCTCTGGCGCAACTACCGTTGGATGAGGGTGACTCGCGTGTCGTCACCTTCCCGTGGTGGGTGGGCCATCAAGGACACTCTAACACTGAGGTCAGCTGTTCGCGGATAACAGATGTCACGAGAACTGTTGCTCACCTCTTCGCAGGATCTTAACCCGGGATCATCGTATCCTTGCAGAGATCCTTGAAGAAGCCAAGGAGCAGTACGCTGAGGCTCGAAAGGCATCGGTAACTGTTTATGTGTCTGACAGGTACTTTTGCAATCCGAATCACGACCCGGGTGAGCCTAACAATTGGTTTGCAGTAGTAATTGCTGGAGAGATCTCGCCACGCGTCCTAAACGCCCTCTCAATTCGATTATCCTCGACCCTGGCATCATGGAACTCGTGGTCGAGGATGCTCGAGACTTTCTGGGCAGCAAATCCTGGTACTCCGAACGTGGTATTCCATTTCGCCGCGGGTATTTGCTTGTGAGTTCCACCCCTTTGCTTTGTTGCAATAATTTTAGGCTCATCCACTCCTTTTCCAGTATGGTGCCCCTGGATCTGGAAAGACTTCTCTGATTCACAGTATCGCTGGCGAACTGGGCCTTAACGTCTATATCATTTCACTTTCCCGTTCTGGACTCGATGACACAGGTTTATCTGAGCTGATCTCTAGTCTGCCTGAGAAGTGTATAGCTCTCATGGAGGACATCGACGCGGCCTTCCACCATGGTGTCACTCGCGAGTCAACGCCGCCACCGTCTTTTCCAAGTTCCCCAGACCCTCAACAAGCAGATAGGCCACAAGATGGTCCCCCTGGTCCCAGTGGTAGCCGTGTGTCTCTCAGCGGTCTCCTAAACGCGCTGGACGGTATCGGTGCCCAGGAGGGCCGCATTCTATTCGCCACCACGAACAACCACGGTTCTCTCGATGCCGCTCTATGCAGACCAGGTCGCATGGACTTGCATATCGAATTTCACCTCGCGAGTAAATATCAGGCCGAAGAGCTCTTCAAGCGCTTCTACGCTCCTCCACTCACTGAAGTGATGAAGGAAGCGGACCAAACTGGAAAGGCAGACTCAGGCAGTGTCGATTTGGGCTGTGATGGCAAAGAGCTCATTAATCTGTCGGAGTCTTCAGTTCCTCCCTCTCCTTCCACCTCCGAGGTTTTTGAGAAATCTGACTCGACATCAGCATCATACATTGGGATTTCGCATCGTGCACGAGCGCCCAAGCTCTCCACCCAGCAGTGCACCCAGCTTGCAAAACAGTTTGCTGCTGCTGTGCCAGAGAGAGAGCTGTCCATGGCTAGTCTTCAGGGATTCCTCATGACGTATAAAGTCAGACCCTTCGTAGCTGTTACCAAGGTTGCAGCTTGGGTAGAGAAGGAACTGTCAAGTAAAAAGAAGTCGGACTTAATCTGAGCATTGGTGACTTCGTTTAGGGGAGTGCATACTGTAGCATAGACACCAAAATTCACGATGTACAGCGTATGCTATCGTTGTGCCAGAGGTGCAAAACGCCTCGTAGCATGTACATAACATCACGATGTAAGCCTATCGCAGTTGTATTTACAATTGTACGACAGCTTGATGGCTCTGTATTTTTTTCAAACTAAAAAATTCTGTGGTTGCATGGCACGATCATTCGAGTGTGACAACTTCGAGCGGAGTATCCTATTTGAGTACTCGGCTGCATCGGCAGGCTACGGCCAAGTGCCGCAAACTCACCCAAAAATTTCATTTACTCTGAGCGCTGGACATCCAGAAGCTCAGTAACGAGCAAGAACAGAAGATCCAAGATCTCCATGCCATTCTTGCTTCTAATTCTCCAGATATTTGTGCTGCTGCAAAGGAACATGATGTCCCTTATCACACCTTTTGATGGCTATTTCTTGGTCTCACTCAGCTGTGCAACAATGCCCATGCAGCTCAACAAGCCTTATCCCCTGAATCAGAATCAGTGCTCGAGGATTACTCAGCAGGCTGCACAGGATTCTGATGTCTGTTTCAGTGCTGCACTTTCTACCAAGGGCAAGGAAGATCTTGTTGGCAGGGTAAATTGTCAAAGTAATCATGTGTTAAGTCAGTTATAACTATTACTGGCATCCCATTACATGTGATACACTTATGCTATTGAGATTACTCAGGTACTTGAGGCATTACATATAGACATTCTATACTTGCCATACAAGGTAGTATATCAGTACAGTCTACAAAGATAAACTAGTACACAGCATGGTCTGTGCATAGACACAGAACCTATAAGTACTCAGGTCTTACACCTGATACATAAAGCAGAATAGTCACAGCACTAGCTGGTAGCTAAGTAGAGCTGTTATCCAGCTACTACAGACTGGACCTAGAGTCCATATCCTGTCTACATCATGTACACCTTGTACCTCTGATTATACAGCAGATGCCCAGGTGGCTCATAACCTATTACTCCCTTATAGTGCACATTCACACATAAGTAACTCAACTATCATAGAGATGTTATCACACTCTATAGATATGTCTTACAAACTCTTCTTGCCACATCAACTAGGAAGATCAACGAGTCTCTCTCATTGACTGCATCATGCATAGCCATAGGATTCTATTACTATAGGTTATGAGCCCCAAATGGGACAAGTAATTGTTATTGTTGCATGCCTTTGCCCATCCATGCTTCAACCTTCCTAGCCAATGCTTGAGGTTCTCACCCCCCCACACACAGGATTGGATTGTTATCATCACATCCATCATTGTCTAGTTCAAACGACAAGTGGACACAGGAGTCCATCGTCAGACATCAAACCAAGGTACTGCATCATCTTTGACAGTTACCCTACAGCAGAAGAAAAAGCCAATTAGACATTGCTTCAACATCTTCATGCTTATCTGGACCAAAGAGGAGGAAGATACACTGCACTGCATATATCTGTCTTGGACAATATCCCTGCATCACACATTCCAAACCATACACTGTCAACAAAACTCCATCATGGATCCAATTGCTGGATATTTCATATGACATTGTAGAAGTCATCTGTTCTCTATGAAGGAAATTTTCAATATTCCTTCATTGTTGTCAACAATCCATGATCTTACAAGAGTCAATTATACTCTAGAAGAGAGTCATCTATACTCCTTCATTGATCCTTATTATACAGAGAGAATCATCTACATCCCTCTATGATATCTATTCCATCAAGACACTAGTGATTGGTTTCATTATCAACCATCACATCATCGGCAACACATCTTTCATTGATTGATTGATAATGCCTCTCAGAAAGTTGACTACTCGTCACTTTCATTCAGCAGATCTCATATTACTGAACAAAGCAACATTGATTGACTACATGTCATCATGATAGCTTAGTGTCAATCCTTTGCAGGAAAAAAGAGTCATCAATACTCTTACATGGAAACAATATCCACTTTGATTCAAGGGTAGATTCTCCTTTTACACCTGAGTTATTACTCCCAATCAAAGTCATCATGATGACTACCATACAAAGGATAACTCACCTCTTAACTGAGTGTTTGAGAACTCTGATTTCTGGTACATCTTATCCAACAATCTATATCCCCTTATCGCCCAAAAGTGATCCTCCATACAACTTTTGGGTACTACCAAAAAGAGTGTCAATTGTCAGGACCACAACCTTCCTTTCAAAATTGAAGGATCAATCATCCACTGTAACAAACAGGGATCAAAATAGATATCAGATTGACTTTACTTACCTCTATGCAACAAAGCCTCAAAAGAACATTGTCATCTATACAATCATTCAGAAGATTAAAGCACAGGGAATTGCACACAATGCATCATTAAGAAAGATCACAAGATATTATCAGTTGCTTTACCAAGCAGACATATGACCAGCATGGTCACACATCTACAAAAATGCCACTTTTGGTTTCACTTTCCTTATTCACATCTCAAAGGACTCAGGACATGTCTGACAACCCTTTGTATTGATCACATGGTGATCAGAAACTGATAAAGAGTCCTATTCACAGACCTTTACAGATTTCTAGAACAGGAAAAACATTGCATGTTGAAAACATAGCATACTTCGTGCTCATTATAGCTGAATAGGTCTCATGCTTATCACAAGCTGAAGACCAGAAACCATCAAGAAGCTGCATTCAACACACAGAATATTCCACAGAAATTCACACAGATCTTTATCAACTCAGATTCTACATGGAATTTTATGGTCACCTTCTATCTTCACCAAGAAGAGCACATTTCCATCATTGATTATTTTCCAAATATGAACCAACAAGACCATCAGCATAGTTTGATCGTGACATCTGAAACCTTCTCAATGAAGGAACAACAGATTACTTTCCATGAGGAGAAGAAGTCATAACAAATTGTCCCTTCACTCAAGCAAATTGCACATATCTGTCTTGGACAATATCACTGCAACTGCAACAGGAATTCATCACACAGGTCTTTTACAGAAATGTGGTCATTCAAAAAAAAACCCATTCATAGCATGTCTCATACTGCTATCAAGTTCATCAAGGAAATCATCATTTCACAGATACATGAATAAAGAGTTGACATTCCTCTTATCCTCAAAAGCTGTTATCACAACTGCATCATCACTCTTACTTGCCAAAATTGGTCAAGATCATGTTTATCTACAGTGCTCCCATATATTCTGGGAAACAAAGTCGCTATCACCATTCATAGCAGATCAAATTCCATCTATTATACTTCTCAAGATCATGAAGATATAACACATTCCCATCATGATTTACCCTCACCATCTCATTGCCTCTTCATTTCCATCATAAGAACGAGAAATAGATTCCCATGACAAGTCATCAGGGATCAACACACCTGTCAGAGTCTGGTTCAATCCTGGAGTTTCCAGAGCAAACCTGAAGGATCGGGGGTCAGGGAATCGGTGAGAGGAATCTGGAAGTGTCGGGTAGGTAAGAGACTATGGCTTCAACGTATGTGTTGCGCCCCTGTATGAGTTCTGTCTCTTTATTTTGGGTGAGGGGTCAGAATTAAGTCCTGAGTTCAACTCAAGGACCAGATGGATTGGATCAGAGGATCAGAGGGTTTCTTGGATTGAGATCTAGTTGATATT
>KN825561.1:0-16487 GCA_000827395.1 Paxillus rubicundulus Ve08.2h10 | reverse complement strand
ACAATCGGCTGGCCCGTGTGGTACGGGCTTTTGTCAACCTCGGCTGGCCGTATCCTACGGTACCCAAGCACTACATTATGTGCACTACCTGGTCACAAACTTGTACAGGGTAGTTCAGGAGCTAACTCTGCATCACATTCTCTATCAGCAGGTGCCTCAGGACCCTCGAGGGGAAGACAAAAACCAGCTACAGAGTTCACTCTCACTTGATCAAGAAGGTGGGGGTCCGGGATGTATTAAGGGGAAGAATAGCACAACTCAGAAGTGTGGCTATCCAGATTTGACATGAGGATGAACCACTGTATTCGATGGTTGACTGTGATTGGCTCGTGGGCACGCAGTGGTATAGCCGTCCGGGAATAGTCAGATGGAGTTGAGTAACGGCGTCATCGTTGCTCCTCAGCCTGGCCTGGCCTTCTCTCTGTTCATGTGGTGGTGGTGGTGGTGGTCGGAATGCGATCGTGCGCCGGGTTTACATGCGATGGATGAGCATAGTGAGAGGGCGAGGGCGGTCCCGTCCGAGAGAAGGCCATGGCGGAAGCAGACGGTGCTGGAGACTCTACCTGTCGGTATATAAGCACACACTAAAGCATACTCCACGTGTTATAAATTTGAGATCCTTCAGCTCCGGCGAAGGAACGCGCCTCAAGGAACTCATGTTCAAAACTGAAACATTGGGACAGAGCCATTGTGCTGAAGGACAAGCTGCTCACGAAAAGTAAAGGCTAAGACAAGAGCCCTCGTACTGATTATATAGTCGTGTTCACTGCATGCGTGGTTTTCTCCACGGCAGTCACACAGAGGTGACCTGTCAAGGAAGCTTCGTAGCCTTAATGGTAGAAGCAGCGAACCTACTAGTAGCTGAGTGGGTTTGTTGGCCTTCATTGAAACATCCCCGTGACGGATGTCTGAACTTCAGGTACTTGCTTGATGCTTTTGTACAAGCTCGTAAATCTTGCGCGCTTGATCTACCCGTAATTCACAGGGCTCCAACAAGACACGAACTGCGTGCAGTGTCTGTCTCTTCAGAAATCAAAAGCAATGCCAGCGTTGGCTCTTAGTCGTTCTCACGTGACTTGACATCGCTGGTGTGTGGTGTTCTCCTCGCATCATAATGATCGAATAACTCTCTACTTACCGGTCCGCACAGGGGAGATAAACCTGTGGGGCAACATCTATCTCAAATCATAATCGCACGATGGCTGCAACAGCAGTCAAGACCTCCCAAATAACACCCGCAGCTCCGTTTCCTTCCGTGTTCACCCTCCCCCAAACCGCCCAACTCGAAGCCCTCTACACGATTATCAGAGACAAAACAACCAGCCGTGGTGACTTCATCTTCTACTCTAATCGCATCATTCGGTTGCTGGTAGAAGAGGGGCTGAACCATCTACCTGTGGTTCCCAAGGCAGTGGAGACACCTACTGTGCGTATCTTGCACTGTTGATTCAGGAGATCAGAGAGAATCCAGTTTGCGGTGATGGATGGAGCCCACGACTTGTATCTAACGCGCTTTCTCCTGCAGGGATCAAAGTATGAGGGTGTTAGCTTTGAGGGTAGGATATGTGGAGTGTCCATCCTGCGCGCTGGCGAGGTAGGCCGGACGATGTCAATTTCCACAATAGCTCCTATTTCATTCAATTCAGGCCATGGAGGCGGGCCTGCGCGAAGTATGCCGAAGTGTTCGCATCGGAAAGATTCTGATACAAAGGGTACGAATGCGCACTTCTCCTTGGCAGCAGTGGTTGATACCGCTGCAAAAGGACGAGGAGACCGCACTCCCAAAGTTATTCTACTCCAAAGTAGGGCCAGCCGATTAACGATCCATACTTCGTTTGTTATCAACAAAGAGCTGATCTCCATGTCAGCTCCCTGAGGACATTGCATCGCGATATGTCCTCCTATTAGATCCTATGCTAGGTATGCTCGTTTCTGCCACTTGAATGCTGTTATACGTTCCCACCTCCGGGTCTAGCTACCGGCGGATCAGCCATGAAAGCTGTTGAAATATTGAAAGAGCACGGTGTTCTCGAAGAGCGGATCATCTTTATAAACCTGGTAATCACTTCTTCCGAGTGACGTCTCACAATTGCCGACTCTTCTCTCCGAGGTCGCGGCTCCCGAGGGCCTAAAGGCATTCAGTACCAAGTTCCCTGCATTACGAGTGGTATGTTACTCTATCCTTTCCAGCCACATATGTGTCATGAAATATGTACAGATCACCGGATGGATCGATAAGGGGCTGAATGAGAAGGCGTACATCATACCAGGTCTTGGTGACTTTGGTGAGAGACGGTAAGCTCACGTTGTTCTCTTGCCTCCTCTTAGACCACTTACCCCCATCAGGTATTGCGAGTAAAAATGTTATTCGAGACCTCTGTATTTGTACTGTCTCACCTGTCCCTCAGCAACTTATGAAATGTAACGAAAGACGCCCTTCTTTCCAGTCACTGTCTTATCAACACCCACTTTGTGATGATCGAGTTCAATTGTAGGTGTAATGTATGTAAGTTTAACGGGAGGTTTATGCTCTCTGGGATGCCTTCCTGATACATCCAACTGTGTTGGTGCATCCCAAATGTGAACCTGATATGAATTGAACAGATACAATGACTTCCAAAATCCTTTCCATACTCACTCTCAATGTAGTGCATGAAGTGTACTATCACACAGCATGGGGATTTTGCTTAGCTTTAGTCATAGATAGCACATACCCTTGGCTACATAATTGCTCCCTAGGTCATGTGATTTGGTCCATATGCTGTGGAGATATGGTTAATTCAACACAGCAATACTATGGAAAGGGTTTTTGCACTTTTAAATTGACAAGGATATTTGAATATTATCAGTACTTGGTATAGCCTGCTTTTGCTCTAAGGACTGCCTGAACTCTCCTAGGCATGTTTTCAATCAATTTCTGACACTCCTCAACTGGTATCCTATCCCACTCCACTTGAACCCCTTCCCACATCTCATGCATCCCATTAGAGGAGTTTTCATGCTCTGCAAGCCTCCTTTGGGCTCAGGTCAGAAGACTGTGCAGGCCAAATCATAGTCCTGAATTCTTGCTCCTCTAGCCAGTCCTTGACCTTTTTTCAGGTGTGCATGGGGTCATTATCCTGCTGAAAGATGATGTCAGCAGGCTTGAAGACCACAATACTCCAAGGTTTGCTGGAGCGCATCTTTCAAAATCTGAAGGTAGAGGTCCCCATCCATCCTACCATCAATCTTAGTAGCAAAGCCAACTCCCTCCCAGGTCATACAGCCCCACATCATTAGAGAACCTCCTCCAAACTTAAGGTTTCCTTCCACCAGCCTATCACTAAGCTCCTCACCTGCCCTTTGCCATGTCCATTTATGCCCATCTGACCCTAGGCAATTGATTTTGGTCTCATCAGACCACATCACCTTCCAGTCCTCCACAGTCCAATCCTTGTGAGCACAGACAGATTCCAAGTAAGCTTTGTGATGCCTAGCAGAGAGTGATTGATTGATGGTGTTGGTAAGGGCTTTGGTCACTTGGACAGCATTTTCAGCTTTGCCAGAGGTAATAAGATGTTGAAAATTATGAATGTTGGTAGAGGAGAGCTTGGAAGGACAACCTCCAACAGCTTTGGAAGGGTAGAACACTATTTGGAGTAAAGTTTGGATGTGGCAGAAGGGCTAACACCAGTTTTATTGGCAATGGGTTCACCAGAACAGCCAGCATCTAGCAAGGAGAGGGTAGTGCTTCATTGAGTAAGAGAGAGCAATCTGACCAGGGTGGTGGTTGAGAATCAAGAAGTACACAGACTTCTTTGAACTCAGACATACTATTTAGATGTATATTGCCATTCACACTAAAAAAAATCAACAATGAATCTATGATTTGACTGGGATCCCAGTCACCAGTTTACTGTACCATTTTGACCTTAGGTTCATCAATTTGCTGAAAATCTAGACTGGTCATACCCTGATTTATTATCGGGGCGCATCTGCAAGGACTTCTTTTCTATTTTGTGACACATGACAAACCTAAGGTCAAAATGGTACAGTAAAAGTGCAAAAACCCTCTCCATGGCACTGCTGCTTTGAATTAACCACATCTCCACAGCACATGGATCAAATCACATGACCTAGGGAGCAATTATGTAGCCAAGGGTATGTACTATCTATAACTCCACCAAGGCTAAGCAGAATTCCCATGCTGTGTGGAAGTACACCTCACGCACTACATTGAGAGTGAGTATGGAAAGGGTTTTGAAAGTCATTGTACCTGGTCTAGGCATGCTCCTAACATGGCTACCTAGACAATGGTTACCTGTGTCTTCAGAAATCCCAACACCTTGTTGGAAACTCATCTTGTATGGGTTTAAACAATTAGTGGCTTACATAAGCAGGCCATATTTTGGCTTCATAGTACTGTAGTTTTTCTTTAGTGACTACACAATAGTCTTCTACACACCTGCCTGAACACCCACTTTCCAATGGAATCTATAATGACATTGTCGACCCTGTGCTTAGATACACCAACTGTTATTTGTGGTGGTTTTGCACTCTGTGCCCTTTTCAATCCTTCTATTGTTCATACATCACTAACTAACACTTCCCTTCACTTCTAACCTATCCTGTTGCATTCTACCCCTCAACTTACCCTATATACCACATTGGTTGATTGTTTCACCTTGTCCTCATTGCTCTGCTTGGGTAGAGAAGTGCCTTGAAGCTTCTGCCTTGCAGTTCACTTCATCTGTCTACATTTATTTATATTCACTTGCCCATAGTCCTCAGAGTCCACTGTGGTTAGTTTTTAGTTGCTTACAGTGGATTCCAGTTTCAGCTCACTGAATTGACCTACTGAGTGCAATAACACTTCTGCAAGTTTCTAGTTTGAACACCAACATCTCTCTACATCAGCAAAAGTGCACCATGCTGGCAGGTGTTGGATGTGCTTTGCAGGCACTGGGTGGCCTGGTTGGTACTGGTGGTCCTGGCAGTCAAAGTATAACACAATGATATTAATTTGAAAGACTATTTCATTTGCATGTTGGTTGGCATATTTATTTACATATTACATGTTGAAAACATCAAGAGAATAGGAAAAATGAAAGTGGGGTGGCAGAAAGTCATCACCAAAGAGAGGGATAAGATGAGCACCATAGTAGATACTATCCAGGTATTCAATGGATTTCACCTGCCTACCACTCTGGTCATGGTCAGGCCAGACTTTCCATGGTCCAGTCACCATGTCAGGTATCTGTCCAACACATGCAAAGCAGTCAACCAGTCCACAGGGATAGGTAATATCATTGCACACAAAAGAGAAGAAGAGATTTGATTTACCTACCCAAGGACCATTCACCTCATTCCTGGCTGTGATTGATTGACTATGATAAACATGCAGTCATTCCAACAATGCTTCTTCTTCCAGCTTGGAGTGATGTGCATCCACTCATGGGACATGCCATGTATACCAGAGATGTTGCTTGGTACATAGAGCATAGTGCAGGCTGAATGGAACACAGAGATTGGACCATCAAACCTTTACAGTTGTTCCATTTGTGTCATGGTCTTGTTGTCAGAGAGCACAGGGTTGACTTGATTGAGTTGGTGGAATAAGAAGTCACAGACTAGCACTGGTAATCTTAGCTGCTCGATGTGCAATGCTAATGCATTGGGCTGTTGTTTCCATCAGGTCAGCAGAGCTTGTACTTGTGAGACTAGAAACCATGTATGGGCATGCTTAACTAGTTCCAATGATCTGTTTACTTTATTGCTGTCCACTACTTCCTGCTCTGTTCCATGTCTGTCACATGTGGGCCCACCAATATATTGTGAGAATGTTGGGCAACAGGCAGGGGGGCCTGGATGGATTCCAAAGAATGATTGAGCAACATGACAACATATGTAGATGCCTGGATAGATGGCAGAAAAGGATTGAGCAACATTTGCAAAGGCCTGCCTGTAGTGTGATAGAAGGAATCAACAACATTCATGTGGGCCCACTTATATACTGTTTGAAGGTGTGACAACGTGCAAGGGGGCCCACCTGGATGTCAGATAAAGATTCAACAACAGTCCCATGGCCCACAAATATATTGTTGGACTGTTAGACAACAAATGGGCAGGTCTGCTTGGATGTAATGCAGGGATTTGCCAACATTCAGACAGGCCCACCAAAACCCACTTGGGCCTGCCAATATATTGTTGGAATGTTTGAAAACACACAGGCAGGCCTGCATGGATGTGATAGAGAGATTAGACAACATTCAGGCAGGTCCGCCAATATATTGTTGGAACATTGGACAACAAATGAAAGGACCCGCCAATATACATATTTATGGAACATTGGATAACAAACAGGCAGGCCTGCCTGGATGTGATAGAGAGATTTGATGACATTCGTGCAGGCCTGCCAATATATTATTGGATCATCTGGATACACATGAGATAGCCTGCCAATACTTGTGCATGTCTGCAGATATGTTATTGGAAAATTGGAGAACAAATGAGAGGACCCACCAATACTCCTGCAGGCCCATCAATTATATGATTGGAACATTTGACAACAAATGAGAGGGTGGCCCACCAATATTTCCTAGAGGGTTCATTAAAGGTGATGCAATAATGTACATGTGGCCCATCAATATATCTGAGATGGGTCATGTATTGCACCTATATTTATTTGGGGTGATTACATATTTCTTCTAAGATGTGATGATGTAAAATGGATGGAGTGTGATCCTACTTTCATTGTAATTTTCAAGTTGATCCCATTTCCATTTGATCTCTCATGTCTAGGGAACAATCCTCTTCAGTGCTCTGTCCACCCAATTCTCTGTGGGTCCTCACAGACCTAATCATGTGTTATGTGCACCACATATTTCATGCAGAAATGGAAATGTTACCAACAACCCATCCAACAACCATTTTACCAGATGTCAACATGCCCACTGATATGGTTTGTGAGGCAGATAGAATGGCTGACATGCTAGTAAGAGCCTGTAAGAATCCAGGTATGTGCCACTCTATTGTCAACCTGATGGAGGGACCCTCCAACCATCTCCCAAGTGATTTTATCAGATTTCAATCTTGGCACTGAGGCACACTGCACCTCTGCATTTCTCTGCAATGTAGCTTTGAATGGGGAGAATTCCTTTGATCTAGCACTCGAGAGATATACTCATCTGTCAGAACCCGCCAGCTTGATTGTTGAGTCAGGAGAGGTGATCACTTGGTATCTCCTGGCAGCAGTCAGCCAAAACAATCAGGTGTGTTGTATTCTCAAGGACTTCACCAAGTCACTTATAAGTTGTGACCAGGAGCAAGTGTGGGAATCCTTGTGGAATATTAAAATGTCCCTGCCTCAAAGCATAGGGTGAAACAAGGATATAAAGAAATGGAGGACAGACTCCACTCTTTTTCAGAGGGATGCCAAGCTAGCTGGAGCGGTGAATCTCTTTCCAGCATGGTTCCAACAAGGACACAGTGTCAGTGCATTTCTGACATTTCCTCTGAGATGTTTAATTTAATGGTTTATGTTTCAGCACCATCTAGAAGCATCTGTGCTATTGAAGCCTGGAAGAAATGAGGATGAAGCAAAATGATGGCTGGCTGCAATATTCAAAGCACATTCTCATCTCTCTGCAGCCAGGGTTATCATGCAACCACAAATGTATGCAATAGGGTGGGCCACATTAATCAAGATTTGGCAAGACACATCCACAGAAATGCAAGAGGTGCTGTGAGTCTGGCCATTGGTCTATAGCAATTTATCCTTGATGGTCAACCAATGCTCACCTTATCATTTGGACAAGATGGGCAAGCCAAAATGGTTTGATCAGCTATTAACCATGGGGTACTACAATGATCTAGATCTCGTCTTACCCACCCTTCAGCTGAGATTGGATTATCTACCAGGAACTGTCATTTCATTATCAGGAAAACTACTCATTCATGGAGTTGGGGAGATGAACGGAGACAGGGCTTGCATTGCATAGTATATGCAAGACAAAGTGCATTGGGCAATGAAAATTGGTAAATGTGGGTACTGTCACCTAGATGACCTTGAGAGAAAATAACATGCATAGAGGCTGTGGAATCTTTATCTATATACATGACAAGAGATGCTTGTGATAAACACAAAAAGACTTGAAAATATTTCTGGGGAACTACATTGATGCTTTTGGGCACATCTCAGGGTTGCAAGGCTATACCAGGAAATCCAAGCAGCTTGTGGATCTCAGTGGCCCTTCGACAACAGTGGTTGATTTCTTTATCCAACTCCTCCAACTCCTGCATCCCATCTTTCAACCTTTTCAATAGTTCTTCTTCCCTTTCATCAATGTGTTGAAGTTGATGAGAATCAAAAGGTGAAGTGTGCTCAGGCCATAGATCCCAAAGAAAGGTTGTTCTGACCATTCTGCCATGAAGAGAATGATGCTTGCCTGGAAGTATTTACACCCCCTTGTCAAGGTGTCTGCCTGCACACCATATACCTCCTGGTTTCCATTTTGCTCTGTGTTGTTATCCCACAATTTACCTTTAAAGTCATCCACCAGCATTGGGTCCCAATTGCACAAAAAAGTGGAGATATTTGCAATTCTGCATGTCAAAAGCCCACAGTGCCATTGGAAGATTCTTGTGAGAAACATAGTATATGGCCTGTACTGCTGGTGCAGGGATTGCAGTGGTTGGGCAAGTGGCATGGATCTGCTACATTGCATGCAGTGATTGCCATAAATGAATTATGTTGATGTCTATAGAAAGAAAAAGTGAGAGCTTACAAATTCCCTGTCTAAAAGTTGTTGCTAATTGTCAGGCCAATATTCATTGGGTTGGTGTATTAGGTGTGATACAGCTGACTCAATCTGGTGGCCAAGATAATACAGTCCCATGTTAAGAATGGACTGAGACAGATCCAGGCAGCTAATGGTCAAATGTTGGGTGGACATGGTGGTACTCTGATGAAACAGGACTGATTGTCCCTGGCACAGATAGTATGTTCACTTACCTTTCAGAATGGATTTGGGGACCTGGGCCCAGATGTGGGTGCTGACCTCAGGGCCATGCTTGAGTATGGTCTGCAGGAGGGGCCACCCTTGGGTAATGACCTGGTTGATGGGGAACATCTGCATTTCTGCAGTGATCACCACCGATGGAACCTTGGCACCCGGCAGGTACTTATCCCAAACCTCATCCTATGCACCACATTAGCATGTAAATAAAAGCAATGGATGGAATACTCACCAATATCTTGTTGATGGCAATGACTGCCATCTTCCATTCCTCAACCCTGGACTTGCCTTGGATGTTGGAAATGGTTCATTGGATATCTTTGCTGGCCTTCTCAGCAAAAGCCCCAAACTTGGAAATGGTGTTGTTGGATGCAGAAGACATTGTTTGAAAAGTTAGTCAATGAAGCTTTGTTGGCTTGGAAAGTGGGATGGGTGTGGTTGGGGTGAAAGGATTGCTACAATGCTGAAATGAATTTAAATAGGGTCTGGCAATGGGATAGCCAAATTATGACTGTGGGATTTCACATGCAGTCAGAAACCTTATAAATAAATTTACTCCAGCCATAAATATTCCAAACAATGTCTCCCCATCTACAATTCACCCACTCCTAAGATCTTCCTATCTTCCATCCTTTCTGGCACCTTATGTCTACCCAACATTACCGAAGCCAGTTTGACATGGAAGCCGAAAGCAATGCTGCAGGTCAGGTTAGGTTTTATGGTAAGTTAGCTACCTACCTCCACACAATAATGGAAGCTCAATCATCTAGATAACATCATGGAGATCAATCCACCATCCTCCTTGGATCACTTCCTCCCCCCTTCCATTCCATCCCAGAATTCTTCATGGGACTTCTCCACCCCCCAAGGGTCAACTGGCGAAATTCCTGATTCTCTGGAATTCCAGCCCCCACCGGTTCCAACAGATTTGATTGCCACATTTCCAGAGGATCTCAGAAGTATCAGATTTCCAACACCTCCAGTGATATCCAACAATCTGAACTTCCCTACCCCACCAGGACTTCCTGAGGACGACATGTTATCCTTTCCATCCCCTTTCCAAAGCCCATTGGCATCCAGACTCCCATCATCCCATTTCCAGGTGCAGAACTCCCACCACCCCCTCCTGTGCCATCAAACTCTCTGGGTCACATCCCCACCTGGGGATCCTTGTCCCAGGAGAGGCTGCAGTCCATCCTTAGCACATTGTCAGATCAGCTGCCTACAACCAAGGGAGATCTCAGCGCGGAGGAGTCCGCTTGTTTGGAATATTGTGGGTTCATTTCCATTGCTTGACATTCTTTCACTGAACCCCCTATAGACTGACAGAAATACTGGACATACCATGTATTTGAGGAGGTTCAGAACAGGATCACCCCCATCTCCCTACACAGGGACTGATTCCTACTGATGGCATATGTCCATTATGTGGATTGGTTCCTGGATCTTTCAGACCAGAATCTGGAACTGGTCTTGCAGATGCAGAGGATGGATGAAACCATACACCACATAGATGAGGTGTTGGCCAAGCTTAGGAGATAAACCTCTGGAGTTATGAACATTGTAGATAGATCACTTCTTGTATGGTACCACAGGATTATGTACCATATACCCAGTATACATCTATATCACTCATTTCCTCTTCCTTTTGTCTACCAAGGCAACATGGGGGCTTTCTTCCAGGAATCAGGTTGGTGCTTTTTGGGTTTGTGTGGGTCTTCTCTGTTGCTTGTCCAAGCCTAAATAAATATCTATATGAGTCCATCGGGCAGCTCAAGCAGACAAAACCAGCCTACCATTGTCCAACCTTTCCTGACTTTCACAGGGTACCCTTTTAACCTTTCGGCCTTTGGTTCAACCTAGGACTTTCTCCCTCCAAAGTTTCACCGTGATCCAGAGTTTCCAGATTTGGAAGTTTGAGGGTCCAATCAGAGTTGGACATGTGGAGGTGTCAGTGGGGGCTGTATTGGATGACATGGTAGAAGTCCTGAGTGTCCAGAATTTGTCCAGATGCATACTGAGGGATTGTGTGAGAGTTGAGTCATTCTGGAGAGGTTTCTTTCCACTAGTATGCACTAGCAAGGCTCATATGTTGTGCTAGGTCCTGGTTGTTGACCTTCCAGCCATATCAGAATTGACCCTGGATCCCTTGGATCCTACCTGCCTGCTCTCCAGGTGTGTGGAACAATCCTGATGAGACCTACTGGACCTTGGCTTTGAAAACGGGATTTGTGCTTCTGTCATAACCGTGTTCCCAAAAAGTCAGTTCTGCTCCTCTGGAGCCTACTCCAGACCAACTCCGCCTTTCTCACCTTATTAAGTCCGCTTTTCTGCTCCTCCGCCCTTCTGCTTATCACAAGTCCGCTTTTCCACTTATCTCTCTTACCCCTGATTCCCATACCTTGTTCCTCATCCTTAATCCTGTACCTTGTCCCTCATCCTTCACTTTTGACAGATGTTTGACATATCTAATAATCCCACCTTCCAATTAATCCGATTTCTGACTCGTTCTGACATTTCCCAACTTAATCCTATCTCTTTGACATCTCTGACTCATATTCCACTTCACTCCGGCACTCTGGTGCCCTCCATGTTTACTTGTCCCATAGTATATAAACCCCTCTTGTAGTTTGTATTCCTCAGTTAAAATATCGACTTTGATCACTCCTCCTCTCTGTCCAACCTAAGTCCTTCGCTCAACACTTGAAGCCAGTCTTCCTGTCATCACTCTGACCCTCCGACATCTGAATCCCTTTACTACTCTGCTCCGCCGTTACTCCGCCCGCTTCATAAATACCGGACTGAACTTGGACAAGGGTGCAACACATAGGTTGAAGCCGACATCCACTCCACCTCCAACAACTCCGGACAGCCCGGAGGACTCAGCATCTTAACAGCTTCTACAAATACCAAGTCAGTCAAAGCCCCCTCACAATTGCCTTTCTCACTCACCTTGGCCATCTTCCCCATCAGACTTCCTTTCTTGGACTTTCTTTCTTGCCTGTTGCTTACTGGAATCCTTGGGGTTGCCAACCACTTCTAACCAGGTCTGCCTTCAGCCATTGGCTTCTTCCTCCTCACTGTTACTTGTGGTGATTTGCACTCTGTGCCCATTTTACACTTTATCTTGCTCATACAGCACTCACAAGCGCTTCCTTTCACTTCTACCCTATCCCATTAAACTCTATGCTTCAACTTACCCTAGATACCAACTCGGTTGAGTATTTCAGCTTGTTCCCATTGCTCTGCCCAAGCAGAGCAATGACTTGTAACTTGTACTTTGCAGTTTACTTCATCTGTTTACATTTGTTTACATTAGGTCGCCCTTGGTCCTCAGAGTCCACTGTAGTTAGTCTTTGGTTACTCACAGTGGACTCCAGGTACTGTACATGTTCATACCTACTCCAATAGATTGGTTACTCACAGTGGACTCCAGTCCCCAGCTTATTTCAGCTCCCTGAGTCTACCCAATCAGTGCAATAGCACTCCTACAAGCTCCTGGCTTGAACATATTGTCCAATGGTTCACAATATCTTTGCGGGCCCACCCAATTGTTGTCAATTCCTTCTATCACATCCAGGCAGGCCTGCCTGAATGTTCATCAATCCTTTTCTGCCATCTATCCAGGCCCCTCCATATGTTGTCATGTTGCTCAATCATTCTTTGGAATCCATACAGCCCCCCCCCATCTGTTGCCCATCATTCTCACAATATATTGGTGGGCCCACACGTATGCTACACAATCCCTGCCCAAAATTATATGTGGGCCTCCCTGTAGGTTGTAGACTATTGCAACTCAATACAATACCCACAGGCCCACCTGTATGTTTCAGCATTTGGCTATGTGATCTACCATGGGCCCATCCATATGTATGCCAAATTTCACTTGAATCACTGCTGGGCCAGCCATCTCTATTGCAATAACATGACTGCATTATGTGCAAACCAAATGGCATTACCAGCCACTCATAGGAGCCATAGCAGGTGTGGAAGGCAGTCTTCCATCCATTTCCAGGTGTGATGTGGACAAGGTGGTAGGCATACCGGAGGTCAATTTTGGTATAGACTTTACTGCGGCTTGGAGAGTTGAGGAGGTTGGAGATGAGCAGAAGTGGGTAGTGGTCTTTCTTTCTTCATGATTTTGTTGAGTCCTCAGAAATTGATGCAGAGGTGGATTGAGCCATCCTTCTTGTGGACAAAGAGGACCAGAGTGACATGAGCGGAGGAGGAAGGGCAGATGAAGCTGTTAGTGAGGTGTTCATCAAGGAAAGTGTGGAGGGAGTCCAGCTTGGTGATGGAGAGGGAATAGATGGTTCTGAGCAGGGGAGATGCTCCTTCTTCCAGATCAATCTTCAGGTCATGTTCACGGTGAGAGGCAAGCCAGGAGGCTTTGCTTTTACTGAAGACATCAGTGAAATCATGGTATTCCGGCAGAACAGCAGAGAGATCTACTGGATCAGCTTCAGTGGAGGTTACATACAGCTTACTTTTTTTGGAGTGTAGATGCAGGCTGAACTCCACAGAGCCTTTTAAGCAGCAGCATTGACGAAGGCAATGTGAGGAGCCTTGCAGTTGGAGAAACACAGCGTATTGGCAGAGGGGATTCCATGGGTTGTGGAGGTGACATTGGGGGTGTTGGCACTTGCTGCTGGATTGAATGGAATGTGATGCTGCCCAATACCCAGTCAATCAATGGATTGTAGCGGTGAGCCAGTTGTGCCCTAGAACAATGAGCAGATGGAGTCCAACAGAGTTACATAAAATGTAGCGGAGGTGATCTCACTGGTGGAGAAACAAACAGAAAGGTCTACAGCTTCAGTAATGTAAGAATTTGAAGTACCATTGAATAAACGGAGGAGAATAGGCAAAATGAAATAAGTTTTTTTTTTTTTTTGTCATGAAAGTAGTATCTATAAAACAGTCACTTGAACCAGGATCTAAGAGAGCAGGAAAATCAGGGATGTCATAAGAAGGTATAGTAACAAACAGAGTTAAGGAATTGGGATCAGAAAGAGCAGACATATTGAGTTTTGTCTCCTTTGGTGCATGGCCAGAGTCAACACAAGCCCCATCCTGTGCAGAGTCTTGGGAGTTGCAGACTATTTTTTCACCTCTGAGGCAGAGGCAGATGGGCTAGCATCTGGCAGAGCAGAGATAGTGGCAGCATGGGCTTTGGCTGCTTTGGAGGTAGACTTGTGGTAATCCTTTGCCATATGGCCAGAGCCAGTGCAGAACATACAGAGCTTCAGGTCAAAGTGGTGCCTTCACTCCTTGGAGGTCAGCTTACTGTCTTTGCTGAGCTTCTGTGAGAGGTCAGGCTGGGAAGGACGAGGGGGTGGAGCTTTTGCCCTAGAGTCAGAGTTGTGGATGGAGGTGGGGTTGACAGAGTTGGGTGCAGACATTGCAGAGGATGATGTATGTGGTTTGGACAGAGGTGGATTGGCAGGCTTCACTTGGTGGGTGATTTTGGACTTGCACTCCCAATAGTGCATGTTGATGCCCTGTGAGAGCATGTGGAGTTTGGTGAGCATAGCAGGTTTGCCCACATGAGCAATTTTGTCCTTGATGCAGTCCAGAAGTTTGCTGTAGAAGTGGTGGTGGAATGTGCCATCTCCATATCTGCAGACTTGCAATGTAATGTGATTGAACTCCATGACATATTTATTGATGCGCTGACCGTCCTCCATGGAGAATTGTCTAACTGATGTTCTGCGTCTGCAACAGGGTCATGAGGACCGAAATTGGTCAGGAGCAAGAGTAGGAATTCACGGTAGTCATCCATCCATAGTGGATGGAGGTCCGGATCTTCCATTTGGAGGAGGTCAGGCTTGAACCATTCGAGAGCCATGCCCTTGAGGTATGTGATTTGCTTGCTCAAACTCATGTTTTTGAAGACTCTCGCTAGGCAGATAAAAATTGCAGCACAAAACTGATCCTGAGATCCCAAGAAGTGGGATGTCATTCGGAAGATTACTCAACAGCTTGATGTTGAGGGTATGAGTGGTGATGAAACAGATTACTGTAGAGATATGACCTTAGGTTCATCACGCATCACAAATGAGGAAAAAACTCCTCGCCAATGTGCTCCAATAAGAAATCGGGCAAAGATCAGTCTGGATTTTCAAAAAATCAACGAACCTAAGGACATATCTCTACAGTACATCCTAGGCACAAAGAAAGTTGTGAGGCACATTGAGCTACCTTGGATCAGTCCTGTCATCTCCAACTTATTCAAGTCCATCAAGTCATATCAATCTGCATTCCAAGAGGAAAACATGCTGGAGAAAGTTGGTAATACTTCTCTGGAGCACCGTTGGGAGGCAGGGAGGAAGGTTAGGAAAGCTGCAGCAATCCCAGGGCTTCCTTGTAACTGGTATAATGACGAGTGGTTCCAAGGTTTGTCACCTGGTGCTCGTTCAATGCTCTCTGTGAGCAAAGATGTCCAAGTTGGAGGGGCCCCCTGAGTGGCACCCAAGTATGTTCCCCTGACATATCAAAACTTATCCATCCAATATGAGGAATGCACATTTTCTACAACACTTGCTGAATATTTTTTTAATTTGTACATCTTTCCCACCCAGCAATAATATCCCCTGCAAATGTTGACTTTGCCTTGAATATGTATAATCATGATACCCTGAATAGCTCGAGAAGTATGTCAGAACATCATATTTTGCACATATCCCACCCATGTCTTTAAATATGACCCAATGTCATTGTGAAGTGAACAAATTTTACCTCGTGGATGTCAACCAAGGCCAGATAAGTTCTGAGGTCATGAAAACCTACTTATTTGTGATATTATTCAAAATTGTGGTTATGGATTTGTATCGTGAAAATATTGATCAACTCGGGTGCAATGTGTTACCGGATATGTGCCGACTTTGTTCAGCGGACTTTTCCGGTCGCGTCTCAGGTGTGATGATTTTCGTCAAATGCCGAGTCAGGGTCCGAAGCTTTTACGGTGTGACGAAGATGGCAGTTTCCAGTTTATTCGTCTGCTTTGCTACCTTTGACGGTCAACATTGGACAAATAAAGATTCTTATTTTTACCTTTGTATTTATGGATTTGTCAGGCCAATCACGGTTAATCCTCGTGAATTGCAACTCGTGAGGAATGTCGAATTTCAGAGGTTCACTTGCAAAGATAAACACTTGATAATATTTCTAAGAGCAAAAGTGTTGCAGAGCACCAAACATCAGAAAACAGATTCCCTGAGCACTAAGCATTGCCTAATTAATTCGACTTTTGACTCAGCGTTGGAAGCGTGACATGATTGCTACGCACTACTCAGTGAGTCAGTTGGCCGTCCGCACGTTCAACGTTCAGCACTCAGCTTGTAGCTTGAGTACAAATATACGTGAAAACCCATTGTCAATATGAACAATCATGCACATGAACACCGATTGCCTATCCCGCTTCAAACTATTCGGATGGCGTTTGAAGAACTTGGACGCAGAGTCACGGTCGCTCTCAGAACCCAAATTAAT
>KN825560.1:0-16547 GCA_000827395.1 Paxillus rubicundulus Ve08.2h10 | reverse complement strand
ATGACAGCATCAAGTTATCTGGCTTGGATACTAGTAGTTAGTAGTAAAGACTTACCCCCTGGAACTTGCTTTGGCAACTGGAAACTGTTTTGTCTCCACCTCCTTGTTGAAGAAATTTAACCTTCAGACATTTGGCAGCCTCTTGGAAGGTTGATTTTTTGAAGCCTCCATCACCTGATGAAGTGAACTCAGAGATAATGAAATCAATGAAAAATGTTTCTTCTTCTTCAGTCCACAATGCAGGAAACTTTTGGCTCTGCTTCAACTGACTCTGTTGTAGATCAGTAGGATTGATAGTACCTTGTGAACAGGTGGATCAGCAGGATTGTCAGCTGTCTTCTGACACCTCAGAACTAGACATGGTTGCAGAGTGGTGCTAACCCAATAAAATTATATATAAAAACACATATATATCATTGATCTACTTTTATTGTCATATATCTGGAATAATCCTGCCACATGCTGGTGGTCATGTGATGTTCAAACTTGAATTTGGAATCAGAATTCCAACCTGAATTCGCTGTCCAGATGGAGCCTAAGTATTTGTATTATGCATGAACTATTGCTTTTTCCATGTCAAAGATTCTAAGTATTCATGCATCATAGCTTCTGCCCATATATAGCTATCCATTCCCTCCTCAGATCACATGTGAATCTTATTAGATAGATAAGATTAGGACACTATTTTAAGCACTTACATAACCATCCCAAAGAAGTCACTGCATCCCATATATACAGTAGACTTTCTCATAATGCATGACCTCACAATGCATGAAATCTCATGATGCATGGCCAAACCTGGGGACCATGCCTGTCTGCACTAAATTATGCACAAAATCTCATATTAGATGATGCATAAAGAATTATAGTGGTTATGCATTAGTATTTAGGGAATTAGGGGGTCTGATTGCTTGAGAACTCTCAGTACAATAATTTTATGCATATGTGCTAGTGTACATCATTTTCTTTACTACAACATGCCACCCAATCCTAATCAGAAACTGTGCAAAGCTTGAGCTGGGCAGATGTCCAAAACCCCCTGCACCAAAGGAAGGGACACCTCCCAAACCAAAGACTGCAGCTGTCAAAGAGCAGAAACATCAAAATCTCACACTCCATGATTGGCTCACAGTGACAAAGTACAGTGAACTCCAGAACTGGAACACCAACTCTGGAATTCCAGAAACATGGAGATTGTAACTCCACTCTGCCACCAAGTGGAACCACTCAGAGCCATGGAGTCTGCTCAGAATCCATATGGAGTCACTTGGGGTCATCCAGAACTTGCATGGGCTGTTGTCCTACTCTATCATCCTTTCTTTATCATTACTCCTGAGCCTCTAGGGGCATTCCATTATTATCCTACATCATTTAACTCCATCTCCTTCCTGTTCTTGTTCCTGGTCCCCTGTTATCATTAGTGAATGCTTCTCTGCCCACTCTGCTACAGGTATATATATACTTACTTCTTACTTTAGATTCCTCAGTCATTCTTTGCCCTCCTTAGGCAGTGGCTGAGGTTAGCTCATTGTATACCTATTTACTACTCATAGCTAATCCCTAGTAGTCCAGGCAATCACTGCCCTATTATAGGTGAATATAGTCATTCTTTGTCCTCCTTAGGCAGCAGCTGAGTCCAGGTAATCACTGCCCTCTTATAGTTTTTGTCACACAGTTGTTGCTTATTTCAACAACCATCAACCAATATTCCAGGATGATGTCATCAGACATTTTGCATAAAAAAATGATGGTGTTCTTATTGACAAAACTATAATAGGGCTATAATAGGGCAGTGATTTCCCAGACTACTAAGGATTAGCTATGAGTAGTAAATAAGTATGGAATAAACTATGACAAAAACTATAATAGGGCAGTGATTGCCAAAGAGGGGCAAAGAATGACTGAGGGATCCAAAGGGAAAACTAAGTATATATATGTGGTGGAATGGGCAGAGAAGCACTTGCTAATAATAATCAGGGAACAGGAACAGGAACAAGGAGGAAATGGAATCAAGCGATGTCAGGAAGTGATGGAGCGCCAACAGAGGCTCAGGAGTGACGACAAGGAAAGGATGATAAAGTGCAATAAGAGTCTGCACAAGTCTGAATGGAGTCTGAGCAGTCGTTGAGACTCCAAGTGGTTCTGCCTGGTGGCAGAGCAGAGGTACAAACTCCGACATTCTGGGAGTGCAGAGTTGGCGTTCCAGTTCTGGAGTTCACTGTATTTTGTCAAACTCACCTCTGCTGCTGCCTAAGAGGGGCAAAGAACAACTGAGGAATCCAAAGTGAGAAATAACTATATATATATATATGTAGCAGAGTATGCAGATAAGCACTCAGTAATAATAACAGGGGAGTAGGAACAGGAACATGAAGGAGATGGGGTTAAGCAATGTAATATAATGATGGAGCACCCCTGGAGGCTCAGGAGTGATGATAAGAAGAGGATGAAGTGCAATAACAGTCTGCACAAGTTCTGGACAGATTCTGGGCAGACACTGAGACTCCAAGCAGTTTTGCCTTGTGGTGGAACAGAGGTACAATCTCCAGGTTTCTGAGACTCTGGAGTTGGTGTTCCAGCTCTGGAGTTCACTGTATTTTGTCACTTATCTTTAGTCAATCAACCCTTTCATGCTACCTGTCTGAGGAAGGTCACAAGGAGGACAAAAGGCAGCTCAAATTTAATTTTGTGTCATACATACAGGTTAATCTTGACCATTTCTTCATTCCTAGACAAGACAGGTAATGAGGTTTCTTTAATTGACCTTGTATTGTATCACCTCCTAATTACACATCAAGGATTTCAATATTTCAAGGGCATATAGATTATATAAAATATTGAGCATGGATTTGAAGTTTTCATCACCTTCTTGGCATTTTATAGCCATGAAAATGTGAAAATATAATTTGAGATGGATAATTGTTCTTTAAAATTACCTGTAAATGTCCTTGAAATCTTGAAATCCCTGGTGCATTAGTGACACTGCCAGTGGGAGGATGTCACATATGTCACACTATGTGTGACATTATCATTGTGCAGAGAATCTCTTGATGCATACACTAATCTAGGGACCAGGTCCATGCACTATGAGAAAGTCTGCTGTAGTACTAGTAGATCTACTATGTGCCAAATCATCAATCTGATCTTTCTCATGGCAACTGATCTTTCAGCATCACAAGCAAGATATCTACAATCAAAGACATTCATGGTCATGTTGTAAGGTCAGTCACATTTCCACCAATGAGAAGCCTGTCTCCCACAACACGTAACTCTCCGTAAGCCGGCAAACCTTTACCGACTAAGCGTTCATTTCAGCCGTTTTGCAGATCTAGTAGGCTTGTCTGTTAATAGTCCTTTGGCTTCCATACGGATCATGAGGCTAAACTGGCGTCCTCGTGTCAAATTTCCAACCACAGCGCTCAACCTTCCACGACACATGTAACACACGCCAAGACTCGACATTTGGTCTACTCGACCCCGAATACATCTGGCGAGGTCCGCACAACCGCACCCTCCAAAGTAACACACTCGGACACCGAATCCGATCCCTCTACATCCGTGTCGATCCACGCATCCGCATCCACACAATCCTCTGGTGCACAGCGCACGGCACCAAGAGGGGAAAATGGTCTACATGGCCGCCGCACCACCGGCGAGGTGACGATTGGATCTTGCGATTTCCACGTCATGGCCGATGAGGATAGGCTGAATACGTCCGCATGCGGACCCTCGTTTTCCCGGCCCTTGTCTTTGTTGGCATGTTTTGCGCCGCCGCTGCCCCTCCTCTCACGAACGACATTGACCTCGTGTAAATGTGCTGTCCGAGCCCAGCGTTTCGCGGAGCGCGCGCTAGGATGCGCAGAAATGGTAGAGGAGTTGGATCTTGCGATAGGTTGCGCTCGAGGTGGATCCATCGATATGAGCGGCCGGGCCTTGGTCGGCGTTCGGAAGGATGAAGGCGCGTGTGAGCGTTTGCTCAAAAAACTCAAAGACGACGTAGACCCAGTAGGTGACTTGAACGGGTTCAGCGGGTGGCGGGGGCTGTGGGTTGGCACGTGTGGATCTACGTTGGAATCTAGGACCCGAGCCTGGATTGGGAACACCACACGCGTGTCTGTAGCTGCTTGACTTGATTAGCATCACATACTTCGGGAAACGGAGAGATGATAATCACAGATAGCCTTCTCGGCCCTCGTGCTCCCACTCCGCTCAGCGGGGCCGCGATTTCGGAGCCTAAGTGGGTTCCAGCCACTTTCCCTGCTACTCCCAAAACTCAGATTGCGAACGCCCCATTCCCGCACGGAACGGTTCAAAGCCGCGTGAGGCTGTTGGACAGAAGGAGCACCACGGGTGAAACCCATGAATACAAGTACAGCTAAGAGCAGACACAGCTGCGCAATGCCGAGGCGCTTCTCGAGGACGATCTACAACACATGAATATACATCACTCGTATAAAGTGGGGAACGCTCACTTCGTCAGAGAGATAGTTAACGCGAGAAAGTAGTTCGCCATGTTCTAGTTCCAATCGCAGTCGTTGTCTTTCCCAATCGTGAACAGTACGCTGATACATCTGTGCTTGCATTTGACCCTAATGTCGTGCAATATAGTCTCAATCTATTGCAACTGGTTGTAGAAGCAAATGTACTTACAATGGTTTCAAGCCTTCCGACTTCCTCGCCGAGCTTCCTCAGCACCTCTCGCACGCCAGCGGTCTGCTCCTCCACATAACGCGCATATAACGTATGACTCGCCTCAAGGACGGTCAACCGATTCATAATCGTCCGATAGACAGACTCCCCACTTCCATGGAGAGGAGACACAGTCGCGTGAACGGAGGGCTGTTGAGGATGTGAGAGCGTCGAGGGATGCGTGGGAGGTGTTGAGAGCGCAGTGACCGCATGTACTTCAGAGTTTTGATAATGCGAGCGAGAGTGATTTCCTGTGGATAGGGTGGGCGAGGCAGAAGAGGGGGGTGAGGGCATGGCGGATGCAAACGAGGACATTGCGTCTAACACCGACGAGGGCGCTATCGTAGCTGCTATTGTCGTGATATGTTGTTCTTCATCTCCAGCGTCTGGTATGGGCACCCTTCCGATGGCCGACGTAGATAGGGAGCTGCTGGCCGTCTTGCGAGATGTCGTGCTCGTCAAATTGAGGAGGGACGACGTCGCTGCACTTGGATGGATCGGAGGGGTATTAAGCTTGTCCAGGAAAGCACTGATATCCCCCGTTGACACTGATGTAGAGCTCGCGGCTTCGCTCACAAGCAGCCCCTCGGTGATGAGTTGCTGCTGCACCCCCGCGTCCTTTAACCGTGCTCGACTCTCGGATTCCCACATGTCCCACTTCCATTCTTCCAGGTGTGTGAGCCCGTACACACGGAGCAGGGAGACGGGGCAGTAATACTCGTGCCCATAATGTGAGTGGAAGTCAATGCGAATATAGCGGTAGAAATCACGAAGCGACGTTGGAAGATGGAAAGACTGTATGCGATCAGCTACAAGTTTCACGCAAACCCCCGGAACGCACCTGGACGCCCCTAACATTCTTAGCACGATAAGTACCAGCTGGCGTCCATCCCTCGTTCGTTCCAGTATACGTCTTCGCCACGCTCACCGAGAAGTCCTTGAACACCCCACTAAAGAACTCAAAGTTCGCCAGTTGGACCGTATCGATCCTAATGTCATCACAAAGCTCCACAACCACGAACTGCTCCTCCCCGTGCTTTGTAGTACACGGCGAGAGCATGTACTTGTCCTTTTTGGACGAGAGGACGGACGAGGATGACCTGGAAGACTTGTGGGACATATGCACCCGTGCCGAGCAGTCCATGTTGGCGTAGTTGAACCTGTCGGTGATGGGTACACGGAAGTGAGGCGGGAGCGTGTCTTTGGGGTACAATGGATCGGGGGGCAGTGCGTGTGCATCTACCGCTGGCGTTTCGGAGTGTGGGCGGCTGCTCTTGCTTGCACTGTCGTTTTGGAACGACTCTGTCCTTGGCCGGATTGGAGAATGCGACTGAGCCTGGAACTGTTTCGATTTCCATTCTTCGAATGAGATGAGGACGTCTTCAGGCCCTTCTGGAAGGCCCGTGGACGGTGGTAGTTTCAGACAGCATAGAGGATGTTGTGGTTGCTGAGCTCGGTGCACGAGTACGATGGCACGAAATGGGTCATTGGTCGATGATGCAGGCTGGGAGGCCGTGACCGACAACATTGGTGGACCCATGAGTAGTGTCAATGCTAGCAATGTCCTGGGCAATGATGTGAAGGCAAACATCGTTGGGACTTTTCTCCAGGTCCCTAGAATGAAGAAACGAGTCCCCGAGCCAGCATTGGCAGTTCTGGCTTGACACGGAAACAAAACGCGTGGATAAAGGACAGTGCTTAGTACTAGTACTAATCTTGGGCAGTAGCATATTTAACACTGCTCACATCAGTTTTGCCGACATTGCAGCGCTGGATGATATACTATCATACGTGTCCCAATGCAATCACCATCCTTGCACCGTCAGTTCAGCAGCATGCTTCGTGTCAAATCAGTCCGTCGATAAATTTAGTGTATGTGCGAGGGTAACGGATAGATCATCATTAAAGAGACAAAGGGGACACAGGTCGGAAAGGAACAGCGCTGTATCGTACTTTTTCCTTCCTTGCCTATCTACGTCGTTCACAAAACCGCAGGCGAGTTCAGCACTGGAGGGAAAACAAGTGAATTGGCGAGCGGATAATGATTGACTGCAGGACTTACCACTCCAACGAGCTCAGAGGCCCTTGTGTGCATGATAAGGGCCACAATAAGACCTGATCCATCCCACACTGTGAGTACCAACGCCTTCTATGAAAAGGATAGCAGTAAAACAAACCGTAAAGACCCAAGACCTCAGCGAAGATGAGAATCAAAATCTAAGCGAAGAGTCAACACGCGATGCAATGGCTTCAAGGTTTAACACAGGGCATACCATTCCGACGAATAATCTTGGCTGTTGTGCAGTACCTCTCACACCTGCGTCACCGACAATGCCAATGGCGAAACCGGCTGCAAGACCGGCGAGACCGACGGAAAGGCCAGCGCCGAGGTCGATGAAACCTTGTGCGAGAGACATCTCTGCACTCACTACATACTTGGCATTAGGAGATGACTTGATACCAAGGGGAGACGTCGAACGCACATGAACCAGATATAAGCACCGAAACAACCAAACCGTAAATCTGTGAACACGTCTCATTGGTCATAATCGGCTCAGTAACACACAAGCGGAAACCACAAACCGCAATGATACCAGCCATGATAACTGGAACAACACATTTCATCATGAGGTCAGGCCGGAGGACACCCATGGCGGAGATACCAACACCAGATTTGGCTGTACCATAACTGCGAGCTCGTCAGCCTTGGTAAAATTTCCCATGGGGAGTTGTCGCGAACCTTGCGCCAATGCCTGGAGAGTACGCAGAAAGGATCCGAGATATAATGAGCACCTTGTTGCTCCAGAAATTTGGATGTCCATCAGAAACTCACAAGTGAACACGATCGCGGAAGTGCAGCCCTGCAAAAGCGCTTCAACATCAAATTTCTGCATGTGCTTCAACATACTTACCATGGCACCAAAGAAGGGCGCGTATACAGGACAGAGGTCAGACATTGTGGTAGGGCTGCGAGGAACGAGGGGAAAGGCAGTAGTTTAGACGGCGCTGAGGTTTGGGAGTCAACAAAGCAGCGTACGCAGCTCGGATGCAACCGGGCGGAGTGCAAATAATACCCGTGGTGGAGAACCGAGCAAGCCAAATTTGGTTGTTTGGCAAAAGCGTTAGAAATAAACAACCGCATTCCCGAATAGTAAAGGTAACGCTTCCCAAGTCTGCTCGTCAGTTGAACGTCGTCGCCAAGCTTCGAGGCACTTCATACCTACTCAACCCCTCCTGAAATCATATTTCTCTCTCTCGAGCATGTCTGCTTGCCTGCGATTCACTCGGAGGGTGCGCAACCTTCTCCCTGCCCGCCGTTCTGATGCTATGTGGCTAAACCTATCATGCAGGTTTGGAAGAGCTTCATAGACAACAAAGGTTAGCAAATTTTTAGCATGGTTGGCTCACCGTTCAAATAAAGCAGCAAGGACATGACGCGCAGTGCTTTCCGAACGTGAGAACGGCCAAGCCGACAATTGCTGGTGTACATGGCTGATGATTTGGTGCGACCACAGTTAACGATCACCCGTGCAACTCCTGGCTTGGTGGAGACGAATCTCGGCATAGAGCCATATCACCGTACGTATTTCCCTCAATACACACAACGTCTACTCAGTGTTACACGCAGTTAACAGAGTTGGGGTGGGTTCCTTGTTCGTTTGGGCGTATCCTTGTTTGAGCTCTCATTCTTGATATTTAGACTGTTCATGGTGGTCTCATAATGTCACTTACTGATACCCTCGGCTCCTTAGCCGTCGCCTCTAAGGGTCATTACATGACGGGCGTGTCAACGGATGTCACCACCTCCTTCGTCCGACCCGCAGGTAGGGCTGGTGACGTGCTGAGAGCAACAGCAAAGGTGACCGCTTTGGGTACGTGAATTTATGACAGCTACGTGGGCTCGGAGTTTTGCTGATCGCTAGCGCTGTCAGGGAAAAGTCTGGCGTATACCCGTGTCGATTTCACGAATGCAAAAGGAGAGCTCGTTGCGTATGGAAGTTAGTTGGTCTTGTGCTGCTGATATTGTTTGTGCTTTGTCTGACACTAATCTCTCGTAGATCACACAAAGTATGTTGGTAAGTCGTCATCGGACCCGGTAAGCTCATAGTTGGTAAGGTGTGCACATATTGCTGACCCTCCCGAAGAACAACGTGAAATTTTCAGAGGATGGGGAAAGAATAATAGAGGGCACTGATGTCGAATAAATCAACTCCTCTGTCATACCCACACACATAACCAGTGCTAGTGTTGCTGCAGCTTGAAACTGCCATTTTTTATCTCATCCATTTCACCGTGGATATTTATGTATGTAGGCAAGGAAGTGTGTGGTGACTTAGCAATGCCGACTGCAGTCGAGCGTGTGTTTTCGCAAGGCAGGCAACTACTGCACTTTACACGAAACCGGCTCTCTGCTCGTTCTGTGCGAGCTTTTCTGTGTCTTGGTTCCTGAGTTCGCCACGATATGATCCCATTGGATGTCCTTGTGGCTGTAGTCCGACCGAAAAAGCGAAAGCGTTCATCTGAGTGATCCTACATGGCTACTACGTACTTGTGCTACCCTGACCTTGCTCTTTCTTCTTTTTTAATTTTAATTTTGTCGCCATCCGTCAATATTATTACTGAAAAACGCCATAATGTACTTGCCAAATTTGGCCAGCTCACTCGAAAAGGCGCAAATTGCAAATACCAGCACTGACCTCGCAGTACTTCCAGAATCCAGACTCATGAGCAGGACGACGGGGATCAGATAAGTATCCAGACGGTCCAGGCATCTTACGAGACCAAACAACACGGCCTGCCTCCACCTCCCTACCTCACTTGGGCTGTACATACTTCTTCCATCCACTACACTCCCACGCCTTTACAAACTCTTCTTCAGAGAACCTCTGCACAGCCCATCGTCTCGCTCTTTCTCGGTATTCTCTGTCAGTGGTCGTGTCCATCGTCAGAATCTGTGTTTTTTTTAAGGGTGAGCGGGGATACGTTCTGGCAAGGAGACGTGGACCAGGGGAGCATGAAAGGAACATCGTACCTCGTGCATGGCCACCGCGTACTCGCCAGGTGTCCGCGCATGGAAGCCAGTGGGCTTTGATTTGTAGGGAACTACAATATCGTTTAACGGACCGCCCGAGGCGTGTGTGAGGGGGATGAGGCCGGCCGCCTAATCATAACAGGACGACAAGTGAGTATACAGAGTTGCCGTAGGAGAAGATACGAATCGCGTACCATAAACTCGACAATGTTAATCCCAAAGTGCTCGTCTACCATCGTGCTGAGACCGATACTTGAACGGGAGAGCCATTGAAGCACATCTGGGTAAGGAGCATTGATGACGAAGCTGACTTGGTTCTAACGTAGGGCATCAGTTCAAGTTGTCGGTAACTGCTCCGTTTGGAGATATACCTGAATGCCTAACTCGTTTGCTAGGACACGCAATGACTCCACTCTGTCCAGATCGTCTTGGTGTCGTGCTCCACCTAGTAGTACCAGTCGAGTAGCATGATGATTCAAACCGCTCTCCGGCACTTTGTACTCAGGGTGGTCCGCGAGAAGCTGTGCGAATGCATGGAGCTGTGCTGGGATATTTTTTTCTGGACTATCATTCAATGAGCCTTCGATATACTCACATACCCGAGCACACCCATGAACATACCGGAACTGTGCAACACTAAGCAAGATGCGCTCTCTCCCTTCAAGTGGGAATTTGGCCATCTCTCGTGTATCACATGGGGGGTACACGATCTCCGGTTTGACATCCTCTGTCTTCACACTGAGGGCTGAGCCCATGCCGTACATGGTCGACGGAACCGCCGTACCGGAGAGAATGAACTTTATGAGAAGTAGGGGGGGTATGCGGTGCGCCCATTGGATGGCTGGTCCGAAGTGTTCGTGCGAGACAATAGATGCGATGTGTCCATGTGTCCATGAGGAATTGACCATCAGGAACCGGGCATGAGATAGAGCCAAAGCATAGTAGTACATCGAAAGACGATAGTAACTGTGTCAAGAGTCAGGAGTGGTGCTCAGCAGGGGCGACGACATGACTGGAGGACGCACAGACGTTTTGCTCGCATTTTCCACGATTCACCCCGAACGCGAGCAAGCATGTCCGTGGAGATAGTTGGATAATGAACGTATGCTCCAATGGGAACGGAAGTACGGGTGAGCCAAGCCACGGCCGGGAAGGTGAAAGCATAACCCATTGTATCTATCGTCAAAGCGGAGTTATTGTAGGTTGTCGTTCGAGCCTCCCATAGGATAGAGGAGAACCTACCGATGTAAAGGTCTGGGATGAATTTAGACATTGCTTCCCAAACGAGATACATGGAACCCAAGCTCTGGCCCAGGATAGTAAATCTTGGCCATCGCGAGCCCTCGACCAATCCTCTTGATTTCAGGAAGACGAGATGAAGGGTGGAAGGGTCAAGATTTATTGCAAAGCGAGCCTGTACACAGTGAATAAAGTAACATGTGAGGACGGCTGTACACGAAGCAAGCGAAGATGCTCTGACCCTGACTTTATCAATGATTTCTTGTTTCGAAGCGTCGGTGTCACCGGAGTAGACGATACAAACTATGTTTTTATATTCCTGCTGAACATGAGCAATAGCAGTCCACAGCACTCGCTCGCCTCCGCCGCCTGCATTACTTGGAGAGTTCTCATAAGCCATGCACACGGTGACCTTGAACGCTGACAAGTCAAAATTGCACTCACCAGTAGGGATGAAAGAACCCCACGAACTTGTAGTCTTTTGGGGTTTTGAGCCCCAGTTGCTTTAAGATAGTTCCACGAGCTCGGAATGACCTTGACCATATGATCTTTGTGTACGCCGTGTAAGCGAAGGCAAATGCAACCAAGGGAAATCCAAGACACAACAAGGAGAAAGTGGCGCTCATTTCTGGACAGATATTCTCTCTACCTGTTCCACTCAATTGCCAAGTTTCCACTATTTGGCAAACCTAGGAAACCAGGATGAGTATGATGATGGTCACTCTCGCTGAGTGAAGCGCTGAGTCGCGGTTGGCCACTGAGTCGGGGAACAAATTAGATGCCGAGGCGGAGGTACATTTAACTTTATTGACAGTCGTATCGCACCCACTGGCAATGTCCAATCTATCAGTGGTGCTTCTGCCAAGCCGACTGGCCGGGTGCAGGACGAACAACACCCTGCAGTGGGGTTTTGGCCAAGACATAGAGGAGCCTTACCCACACGGCGGGCTTGGCCTTATAAGTAGAGACCACTACAAGTTCCTCGCAGGGGAGGGGGTTGTCTTGCCCCAATCGTAGTGAAGCCATCCGCCACCTCCAACTGGTCGTTCACTGAGACTTGGCAGTACGTGCGCATAGCCTTGCTGCGGAATTCTGCCATTTGATGGATCTTTCTTTTTCTTTTACCAAGTGCCACTACAGCCTCCAGCCACTCACGATGTTTCCCAGATAATGCTCCACATGGCCGGGCAGAAAATTGACCGCATCCTCTTGGCGGATCTTGCTTGCATCACTTGTAATCCGAAATAGCCTCGGTCTTGTTCCCCGCATCAGGCCTCGAGGCCACGGTGATATTACCGCCATCATCGCACTTAAGCTTAACAAAAAGTCGATTTCCCGTTCATAATTATTCAGCTCGCGCCCTTAAGCTTGTCGGTGAGAATCGGAACATGGGGCCCTGGTGAAGCGGTGCAATGCACGAAACAGTAACAAGTCTAAGTATAAAAAGGAGACGTAACATTTGCGCTCGCCACACACTTGGTACCTTGTATTGACTCATTGACCCCTACCCCACCCCCACCCTCCGCAGCATTCAAATCCGATTCCTGCTTGACTCGTTTTCATCACTGTTCATGATGACTCCCATTCCTTTCGATATCGGCAAACCACTTGCGTTCGCTCCCAAAGCTGGCGCTCTGCAAGTCCGGGCCGTTATTGACACCCGAGCTACCGCTGATACCAGCAATGACAGCGGCGACGGGGGGCTACAGAGGGGAACTGCAATCCTGATCGTCGCTGGCGTAGGTTGGTCGTGTTCATTGTCGTCTGTCTTTGGCTTGCTGGCCGTTGTGTTCCTCTGTTTCCGCACGGCGTTGTTGTCGTCGGCTCAGCCTGAGGTTGTGGCGAAATCCGGCCTTGTTTCAGCGCTATAAAACGAGGGGAGCGTAACTGCCCCACACTGATCCTGTTTCCACTTGTGGGAGTGGCTTTGCTCCACAAACATTTCGACTTCTACCTTTCTTTCGAGACACTGAGGGTGACCGGCTAATGCGATTTTCCCTCCACAGTTTGCTTCCTCATACTTCTCATAGGGTTTTGGCTCGTCGCCCGCCCACGAGTTCCACTCAACAACATTGCCGCCAACGCACCTGTTCCACACAGCACTCGCAACACCCATCGTGTTGCACGCCCCAGGCGTGAGCCAGACTGGAGCGAGCGCTTGAAGATACATGTATCACCCCGTACCACCTCCCCTTCTATGTATATCCCTCGCAACAACAGTGAACTGACTTCACATGGGTCTTCTGCCCTGGTCGCACACCATACGACTCTCCACCCAGTCACCGCCACCGCATCCTCCTTCACCATGGCTGGCAGTGCCACACTCAATGGGGTCGGCGGCAACTGCCCAATTGAATTCACAGACACCCGGCTCACTTCCCAGTCTCGCATTGCCACCTCTCTCTCAGCCCACGCGCCCTCTCTTGCCAACTCGCACACCACCGAGGAAACACTGAACAATTTCCGTGCGAGCGGATACGACCTCGACACTGAGCTCAAGTTGGGGATGCTGAGTGCCGTTCAGGATGACGTTTCCCACTGCCGTGCTGTAGAGGTGGGCTGTGTCAGCATGGAAGGAACTGTAGAAGAAGTTGAAGGCACTGCCATGCGTGTCGTTGAGGGCGGTGCCGGGACTACTAATGGCCTCGATGCTGGAGTCCGGCGTGAGAAGGGGGCTTACGAGGGCTTTGGTGCTAACGTACGGGGCGCTGATTCTGCGCCGGAGTGGACTGTGATGGGGGGCAGCGGTAGTATTGAGGTTGATAAGGTGGCCATGGGGAGGCAGGTGTTGTTATAACACGATGGTGTGAAAGGACATTTCAGGATTCGGTATTAATGCAAGGTGCTGCTCGAACTGCTGTGCGACTGAGAATCATATATCAGGCAGGGCGTCACCCGCTTAGCAGCTCAATACTCCTGAGAATTGACTTTGATGGCAATGTATATGGAACAATGAAACCAAAGTCTCATCCCGTCAGTAGCTACATGACTTGCTACATCCACGGAAAGCGGTAGGGATATCCGTCTATTGTGAGGCAGTGTCTAGGAAAGGGGTAGATTATCCATTTATAGGCAATTCAAATTATCATTGGAAAACCTTGTAATTACATAATAATTCACCCTCTTCATGACTGACTTGGCTGCCGAAGCTTTCCGAATCGCTGTCTGCAACGGTCAGACGCCAGTCGCAGATAGCCATTGCACTTGGCCTCACTGTGCTTTCGTCAACACTGGTGTCGCCAGCTGTGACTACGACCGACTATATCGCCAAGTTCCAGCTGTTTCCCCACACCTGACATTGCCTCCACTGCCTTACACCTACAAGACACAAACATGTCGCCTTCGCCAAATGCAAAACGAATTATCATCGACGGTACGTACTCCCTATATCTTCCCGGTTGCACACAGCCCTTCGTAAGGGGCTTGATCGTGCGAGGAGTGACGATTGGTCGCTAATGGCACACGTTACTCCGCAGTTGCACTTTTCGTAGCATCCCAGGTGCGTCTATCCCAAGGATAGGATGCGTTCATACAAGCTGATGGGATGGGAATGCCTGGGATGATTTTTGAAGGCTGCCGTATACTATGCTTTCCGTGTGAGTTCCTTCTCTGCACCGCGACCTCTGGTTTGAGCTGCTATCCTGACGTTCTACTCCACTATCTCCGTGTTCGATCTGGTCGCATTGCCTGGTGCAGTGGTTTATGGATTGGCATCCTGCGGACAAAGAAACTGAGAAGCGACGCACGGAAGTGATGAAGAAGATGGGGTACAAGGGACTAAAGCTTGACGAATACGAAAGTACGCAGTTCACCTCGAGCGCTTTTATGTGTCGCCCTTGTGTGATATCCTTGCTTGCAGGAACGATCGCAAAGGAGGTGATACACCCTGATAGCATCAGCGTGTGTTTTCAGGGTACGTAACGCCCTGTAGATTGATTTTGATGGAAGGTTGTACGCTGAGTGACGTGAGCTGATGGAGTGTTATAGATATTGCTGGTCTTGATCTCATCGTTTCCTCTCTTCGCGAATCCGTCCTTTATCCGCTAATGTGCCCGAAGATCTTCGCCTCTACGTCCCCACTTCTCACTGCCCCAAAGGGCGTGCTTCTCTACGGCCCCCCAGGATGCGGCAAAACCATGATTGCACGCGCACTCGCCAAAGAATCTGGAGCCACGTTCATCAACATCGCGGCATCAGCACTTACGAACAAATGGTTCGGAGAATCAAACAAACTCGTCGCTGGGCTTTTCAGCCTCGCTCGGAAAATGCAGCCTGCGATCATCTTTGTGGACGAGATAGATACTTTCTTGAGAGAGCGGAGGTCGGACGATCATGAAGTGATGGGAATGATGAAGGCTGAGTTTATGACGTGCGTTCTTTTCTAGTGTCGTCTTCGGGACTTGGAGGTTCTGACGTGTGTGTGCGTGTCCGCTGATGTAGTTCGTGGGATGGACTTACTTCGGGTACAGATCAAATACTGGTCCTTGGAGCGACGAACCGCCCCATGGACATTGACCCTGCTATTTTGCGGCGCATGCCTAAACGATTTGCGGTCGGTCTCCCTAACGCCGAGCAGCGCTTCAAAATATTGTCTTTGGTATGAGATGCTCCTGAGTGGTGTTGAATCTCGACCTTGACCATCCGTCTAACATATAGATACTGAAAGATACGCAGCTGGACCCTTCCTTATCCATTCGGGTGCTCGCAGCGCAGACAACAGGATTCTCGGGCTCCGATCTGCGTGAGCTTTGTCGGAGCGCGGCAATGGTTCCCGTACGCGAGTGTATACGTCAGATGGCGCACAATGACGAGGCACTTAAGAAAGTCGAAGCCGAGGTGAGTAGATTATTCAGTTTTTTGTTACAGATATACCACGCAACTCCGATCTGATGATTACGTTTGGCTACGCAGGGATTTACCATGCGCCCTCTCGCACTAACCGACTTCTACGAAGCGGAGGGTTCCACTCTTACATCTCCCGATCCCGAAGACGAGCCACTTCCTCTCAACGGCGTCATAGGCATAACGCCCGAGGGGCACCGAACGGATGAGCTCAAAGAAGAGCTGAATGGTGCAAATCATGGTCTTGTCGGCCCCCCCCACGGCCGGGGACTTGGAGTTGTTGGTGGGTGATCGATGACGGTGTGGTTGCGAGACGAATGGATGCAACCTCATGCTTAGCGTACGTTCCGTTAGCTTAATAGACATAGATATCCATTCTTGACTGCATGTGCTGTTCGCATCCCCATGACCGAATAATCGTCTCACTGTCATCAGACTACGATACGTAGCTTGGTCGCGAACAACTGGGTTGATGTCTTCAGGCATCTCAGTGATCCTCAGTCCACTTGATCCTTTGGGTTGGGTTGAGTGTCAGTCATTTCGTCACACAGGCCCTGGTGTGTCTTGTGCTTCACCATTGTTTTTTCATATACATAGCTTGATGGGAGCTTTAGCGTCCCTTTGGTCAGTGTTGACATTGACTGAGGTTGTGACCCTGTCAACTGACAAAAACTATAATAGGTCTGTGTCCTGTGCGAATCCACATCGGTTGGATGACATAAGAGGGTCCCACGGTAGTATGGAC
>KN825559.1:0-16555 GCA_000827395.1 Paxillus rubicundulus Ve08.2h10 | reverse complement strand
AACAGTCATCCAAAAAATAAATGCACAGTACTTTTTGTAGCTCTCACTCTATAATATTTTTCTTGTTGGTTTTCTGGGGATGTTGGATATTGGGTCATGTACTATACACTTCTAGCTATCTAATGAGCCTTACAACATGGTGTAGGGTGATGTGGTTGAGGAGATATGGGCGATCAAAATGATTATGTCATCCTGTGCATTTCCTATTTGAGACACTGTACAGTATGAAAAGGGGCAAATAAAGAAAGTGGTTGACAGCGGTTTCAAACTTGCGACAGTTCTCATCAGGGGGCTTCACCACTGCCCCTACCACTTGTCTATCCAACTGTGTTTAGGATGCCAACTACCAATCTAATGTCCTACTTCAGGAGTTATGCTTAGTCAGCCAGCACGACTATGGTAAGTGATACCTGAAGCTGGATTGGTTGCATTTTGGGGGAAATCATTGAGAGATAGAAGTCTCCACCGTGGGAACCCAATGATTTGGAGCAGGAAGGGGCCTTTCGGCACACCCGCCGGCATTTGTGCGTTGCCTTGCACTCCCCACGGTAGTCCACACTACCGTGGGACCATCTTACGTCATCCGATATGGATTCGATTAAGACACAGAGGGGTCAGTAACCTGCCAACAGGGGACGTCACATTAGTCACACCAGCAGTCGTGTCAGTTCCCATCCTTCGAGTTACTTACTACCAGGCTTTTGGAACATATTAAGATGGCGGACACGTTGCCCAATATCGCTTCAGTGCCCGATGTTGACTCGGCGCCAGCTGCCAAACGAACCAGACTCGACGTTAGTCCCGAACACCAGTCCACAGCTAAAGGTATCGACGTTTTTGGGAACACAGTGCAATCAAATTCTCCACGAGCTGGTTTACCAACCCTTCCGCTTGAGCTCCTGGCAGAGATCCTCCTCCATACACATTCTCCGCCCACAGTTCTGGCTGTCTCCCGCACTTCTTCCTACTTTTATCGCACACTTACTCATCCAACTGTCTCCTTTATCTGGCGTGGTGTTCGCAAAACCTGTGAGCCAATCCCCCTTCCTGAACCTGGGGACGCTTGGAGGGGAAGCGAAGCCGACTATGCAGCCTTTGTATTCGATGGGGGTATCTGTGAGCTATGCAAGAAGAAGACATCAGCCATGTATGTGAGCTTCGCGGCCAGGGTCAGACTATGTGGTAGTGTGAGTGCAGGGGCTTTCGAAGGCCTTCAGCCCAACTTCAGCTTCGCTGACTTGCGCTATGTGACAGTATTACTGTCGAAAGACGTTTATCACGTCAGTCTTTATTTTGGACTCTTCTAATTTATACGGTGTACTGAATCCGTTACCCACTTGTACCTTCCAACCGTCGAATCCTTCTGCTTCTGTGGATGGTCATTTCATAAAGTGAATCCCTTATCGACGTTACTTCACAATTCCTGGGCCAAGCACGTCGATTAATCTGGGTTCCCTACGTAGAAAGCACTCGATGTTTTTGTGGGTCGTCTCTCTCATGGTTCGTCTGCCTCCCTGCTGACCGTCATCGCCCCTCCACCATATCTGTACAAACGGAACTTATACCGGCTCAGCTCCCTTGTCAATCATGTATGCCAACTGTGCGTACACACTTCCTTGTCTACCCGTATTAGCCATTCCCTTCGACACCCGTCCCGTTTCTCTTTCGACAGTTCTCTAACGCGCTTCAATAATCAAACAGGGCCGGACAACAACACCGTTCTCCTTCGTAGGAGTGACTGGGAAAATTTTCGGTGCGACCCTCGCACTTATATGGCAACACAAGCTGGATCCGACCCCACCGAAGCTACTAGTGTCGATTCCACACCGGTAGCAGCTGAGGGGACGGATGCCCGTGCCGCGCAGGTGGAGGGGGGCCAAGTGAGGGACCCTTTTCTGGAGGTGAGTGTATATGCACATTCATATCTGGGCGCACGGATTTGTGTCGGTGAAAATGTGTGCGATGGCGGCCACACGAGTGGTGACTAGGTCGAGTAGTAGCTCTCCCCATCGTTCTAACGAACGTGCATGTAGAATGCGGAAGTGGTTTCTGGTTTAAATGTCCAGAGTTGTGCTGATTCGCTGACCACATTTCTCCCTCAGCAATGTCACGCAGCAATTCAGAGGTTCCCAAAAATAATGAACGTAAGCATGCTCTCCTTGTCTGTTCAAAAATGGGACATAATGACTTTGTCATGTTCTACCATCATTAATTATTTCTTCCTTCGGTTTCTCCCTCCTTTCTACTGCATCACGGACTAAACGGACTGATACATTGCCAATATGTGTATACAGCTTTCTGTGAAATTGTTGGATTGGAAGCGTGCTTATGAGGAGAAGCACCGCAGCGTCAAGACGGAGAATGAGTCTTGGTGAGCATCATTCGATTATAGTTTTTGTATTCTCTGTGCTCCCGTCTCGATATTTGTACTGGCTGCAGTATCCTCTGCGGTTTTGACCTCCTTGCCTCTTCCCTCATTGCTAACATCATTGAACATACTAGGGCAAGAGTTCTTGCCGGACACGAAGGTTGGGAGTTCCCAGATCTTTTGGACTCAAAATCCTACGGTTCGTTGCACAGGCGCAAGACTCACCTCCTGGAGAATATAGGATGGGACGGTAAGTACCCGCATTTCAACCTGCGTTCGCACACAGTCTATGATTTGAGAAATATTCCCACTGTGTCCGTTTCAACTTCTGATCATTGGGTTCTTTGGACTTTGTATAAATTCCTATGTTTTGATGCGCATTGGTGTGGATCCACGTTGTGTATAAGCTCAACTTGCAACTTATTAGATATTTCCCCCATCCGGTCCGCCATCGAATTCGAGCTGCTTGAAAGACAGGCTCGCCGCAACCGTCAGAAAACCGAAGCGAGCTACAAACAAAGACTGGTGGAGGTGCAGAAGATCTACGAGAGGATGCGTAGCGGCACTGCTGAAGGTATCAATGCGCCGGGCTCAGGATCGAGCAGCAAAATAGTCCTCCCACCGCTGACTGTCTTTTTCAAACTACCGTCCGTCTGTACTCTCAAAGGACAACCGGATCCCGATGCGGTCCCGCCAGAGAACAACAGCGCCATGACGGACCTGAAGTCTTCTGCTCTCGCTGCTTCGCTCATCAGTTCTGACATTCGTACGTGGCTTGTCCCGGTCCAAAGCTATTTGATGGGGCTGTTAGGGTACTCTGGTGTGTGGAGAAGTGCAAGTCAGTTGAAAGTGGCACCCTTGGAGAGGGTCACGGCAAGGTTTCTGTGCCGGCGATGCGGTAGAGTGGGGAGGCAGTATCGGAGACAAGGGTGCCTGGACCTCCAGGGAGTTTGTTCACACGTTTGTAAGAGGGTCAAGGGCAAAGGCATCGAAGAAAAGCCCCGAGAAATGCAGGAGCATGGCGGTATTGGGGGTAACGACAATGATGATCAATATAGCAAGGATGCTGGTGAGGTGGAGAAAAAGGAAAATGGTGGTAAGAAGAAGAAGAAAAAGAAAGAGAAGACACTAGATTGGAAAGTGGAAGTCTTTCAGAAAGACGAGAGAGTACGTTTATTTCGGCCTTTCGAACCCGTGGCCGACGCTAACCTTTCTCTTTTTCCCGTAACGCCGCTGCGCAGGCCATCGCTCTCGTTAACGTCGTCCTCAAGTTACTCGATCTATCCGACGAGGATTTACGCACCGCTTCTCAACTGGGAGAGCTGGGAGGGAGGATACGATGTATGACATGCACAGGATGGATCGTCATGGACTTTGAGACCGCTGTAAGTCCTGATCGTGGTCCATGTGTTCAAGAGATACTGGCCGTGCCTGACTGTCTCTGTTGCTCCCTCCCCGCAGATCGGCCATTCACATCGACACGAGTCCATGCAGATACAACTATTATCCACATCCAATCCGCTGGCATTAGCGATCGCACAACCCAACGTGGATCTACCTACTACGAGTACAAGACCACGCCTTGGCTTCGACCTTGGCCTTGCTGAACGACTCATGGCGCCGACCTACCGTGCGCTGAACCTTAGAAACAAAGACAGTTATGGATGCAAGCATTGTTTGGCGGTAGGAGAAGGCAATGTCGTCGGCGATTTCGAAGAAGCTGGGAAAGGAATGAAGAAAAAGGGGGTGAGAGCAATGAATCTTAATGCTTTGAGGTCGCATGTCAAGGGAAAGTAAGTATATTCTGTGTCACGGTTGCTGCGTCTGCGTCTGTTGTTTCCCCCCTTATTACCTTCTGTTTTCGACCGCGAGTGGGTTTGCTGACTCTGCTTATTTACAGACATGGTATTCAAGATATACGCGACGAAGACATATTTTGTTATACACTTGTGGAAGGGGAGCAGATCGAAGAGAAAGAGAAAGACGACGCATGGTCTTTGGGGACCCCGCCCAGTTGCTGGGGTATTGGTACTGATAGCTAGGATAAATATATAGTTGTATTTGATAATGAGTACTGGCTGGTCACTTGAGTAGAACTTCGCATAAAAAGCTGCAAAGTCAGTCCTGAAAGTGGATCATATAACCGAGCAAGCTTTTCAGTGGCCAAGACAGGCGATGGCAACCACGGGCCTAGTATATTTCCTTGAATCCCTAAGGAAGGTGAGAGATGATGGCAGCTGCGAATCTCCAGAGTGCGTCATCCACGCCTCTCGCCGGCCATGAGGCTCCCAAGTTCTGCAAAAGATAGATGCGATGCCGAAAACAGATCATGAGCTCGCACGCTGCGGCGGATTGAGATCCTACGCGTCGATGGGGAGAGTACACTGGCGAACGACGCAATCCCAGCTTCTTGAGTCACCGGACTGGCGCGCTGAGGATCATCATTGTCTAAAGTGTCGTCGTCCTCGGATCCCAACACCGGGCAGCTCAGGGGAGGGGAGAAGGTAGCTTCCGAGCTTGTGGGAGAGATCGAGTCCGAGGGGCTCCTGTTTTGCGTTGACGGGGCAGGCCCGTCTGCCAGTGAAGACGCCAGCGGAGGTGAGGGTATGCAAAGTTGCGGGAGGGTGCTTGTCAGGCTCGTTGCAGCGCTGGTACCCACAAAAGGGGAAGGACGTGTGTCCTCATCATAGATGGGGAGCGCATATTCCGAGGCGGACGCAGGTACATCTACCGTGTGGTCACTTGGACGCGACCCTACGAAGCCGTGACTAAACGAAGTCACAGGGCTGCCAATGTCGCATCTTGCACTCAGATCTAACGTGTTTGAACCCGCCTTCGTATCTTGATTCGCTTCGCCGTCACCGTCATTATCGTCATGGCTGTGAGGTAGGCTGAGACCTGGGTTCCACGAATCCCGGAGGTTAAGGATAAACTGTGAGGGAACATGAGCAAAACTCGGAATATGGGTAGGATCTATCGACGAGATCCTGGTGGAACACGCATACCTCTGTTACAACGTATGCTGCAGCAACCCCAGAAATGGTTGCTGCAATATATAACCCCGCTCGGAGAGCAACATCTGGTGGCCGGCGCATATCGCGGATCGTAGGTGGTCTGGACTTGATTCAGCCTCGAATCATCATGATTGTCAAGGCTGGGGAGCTGCTTACCGGGGACAGCAATTCAACGAGTGGGGTCGAAGCACAAGTCATTGAATGAGGACTCGGACGCATTGAATCCATGAGGGTCACGAAAACCACGTGGTGGTGACGACGTATGATGACCACCAACCCACACATCCGACGTTCAAACTCAGCTGCGCAATGTTCCCGCACACTGTACAGCACGATGAGGACGATCGCGCACTGTCGTTCCCTACAGGAGACCTTCCACTGCAACACGAAGTCGGGCGTCAACGCCAGTGTCGACAGTCTGAAGAGGCATCACCGCGGCCCATCGACAGTGATGATGGATAATACGTACGTGACGTACACGGGACTTGAAAGCTTGAACGTTGAACGTTAACCGTGACCGGGGAACGCCGCCCAGGGTTCAACCACACACATAAACTGATCGATCATCGAGTATCTGCGATAGATTGGCGGAATTCGAGAGGGGCTCCTTCAGCGCTACTCGGTATCGGAGAAAGAGCCACGTACAGCGATACATTCAAGTTGTCCAATAGCGATTTCTGTCCCCCCCCTAATCTGACCTTCCTTCCCGTCTTGGGTACATAAGAAAACAAAAGACTTTGCATCGACAATTTGCACGAGGAGACAATAAAGTAAGGTTTGTACCCACTGCTAGTACAAGCCCGCGGCTCACTGCCAGTGGTCTCAAAAGGGGTGGGAAAGGAACAAATACATATTTTGCTACACTCGTGGGAAACAGACTCTTGCAAGTACATGATATAATTTAATAAGTTGGTGACCAAGCGGACGATGACATCCGCGGGCCTGGCATATTTCCTCGAGCTCTCCGAGGAACGTTGACAGCTCCCGATATCAGGAGTGCCTCATTCACGCCAGTCACCGGCCATCCGGCTCCCAAGTTCTGCAAAAGACAGATGTGACGCGGAAGATTGATCATGGGCTCGCACGCGGCGGGCTGAAGTATGCGCCGATGGTGAGAGCACACTAGCTAGCGGTGCATTCTCAGCTTCTCGAGCCGCCGAACTTTTGAGCTGGGCATCATAATTGCCATCGTCTGAAGTGGTGTCGTCCTCGGATCCCAACACCGACCAACCGCCAGGCGAGCTTAGAGGAGAGAAGAATGTAGCTTCTGGGCTCGCAGGAGAGGTCGAGTCTGAGGGACTCATGTTTGTTGCTGGGGCAGGCCCGTCTGCCAGTGAAGACGCCAGCGAAGGGGAGGGTATGCGAAGCTGCAGAAGGGTACTTGTCGGGTTCGTTGCAACACTGGTACCCACAGAGAGGGAAGGACGTGTGCCCTCATCATGGGCGGGGAGCGGGTATTCTGAGGCGGGCGTAGGTAAATATAACGTCTGCTCACTTGAACGCGACTCTACGAAGCCGCGACTAGACGAAGTCGAAGAGCTACTAGTGTCGTATATTGCATTTGGATCTAACGAGTCTGAGCCTGCCTTGGTATCGTGCTTTTCTCCACCATCACCGATGTCATGGCTGTGAGGTAGGACGAGACGTGGGTTTCGAGAGCCCCGTCTCCGATGGGTAAGGATAAACTACGATGCAACATGAGCAGAACTTGGAGCATAGGTAGGATGCACTAACGAGAGGGTACGTACATACCTCTGTTATAACGCATGCTGCTACAATCCCAGAAACGGTTGCTGCGACATAGAATCCTGCACGGGGAGCAATATCTGGTGCCCAACGCATATCACGGATCGTAGGCGGTCTGGACTTGATTCAGCCTCGAATCATTGTCAAAGCTGAAGTGTGGCTTACAGGAGTTCAGCAACTTGAAGTTGGACAGAAGTACAAGTCGTTGAATGAGGACGCATCGAGCCCAAGGCGAGGGTCACGAAAACCGCGTGGCATCCATGAGGCATCACTCTGGTGTCATTCAACGACTGGTAACAGACCCAGGAGGCCGCTGCGGCTCGAACCATTCAGTAGTGAACGTGACAGTCGCTGGCAGTGATTTCATCGAAGATCCAACTTGGGCCTGAGTGGGCTATTTTCAGTTGCCTGCAATGTATTGGCGGAGGGAAGAAGTCAGTGATCATCAATGCACATCAATAATATTAATGAATCGCGCACGACTTGTGCTTGAAGCTCGGAGCTTCGAAGCCTTGACAACTTCAACTCTGCACTCTACCCCTCCCCCCTAAGACCTCGCCTCAACTTTACACGAGAAGACAATAAAGTAAGGTTTGCATTTACTTTGTCGCGGATGCTGGTCGGTCGCTCAGGGAAGAGAGATAGGGCAGACAGTCGTCTTGCCTTATGAGTTCTCAAGTTGGAGGCTATGGACTAGCCAGGGGCTACCGACTTGGGAGATCTCGTGTTACTAGTCTGCAATTCCTCTATCGATCATGATCCTGTACTCGGGTGCGAAAGACTGGCACTCGAGAAATATCTCACCGACTGAGTCAAAATCCGTGGAGAACCCGAGTTGTCAACTAGCGCACACCCACCTGAAACATTGGAGCACTTTTGTGTTGTTTCGATGGTGCTACTACAGTGGCTTCCTCCCTTTGAGGGGGACTGAGGGGGGGAATGGGAATCATATCCAAGGATGCATCCAAAAGAGTTTCTGGCTGTACGCGAGGAAACCTGTAAATTGTCAAGCAGTTTGTCACACAAAGAATCGATGTAAAATTATTTTTATCGATTAGGTTATCCTCGTCCATTAATGAATGCCTTGCTTGTCCCAGCTACGACCTCGAATTGCTCTTAAACTTTTCTGACGTTGAGCGTGTGCTGGTCTCAATCAACTGGTCTTGCACTCCTCCATCCCTATCTTGACCTCTTTATTTCTGCTTCGACAGCGACAATGCCGCCGACAGACAAACAGGATCCAGAAAACATACCCGAGCACGACAAGGAGGCCGATAACGACAGAGGCGGAGTGCTTAAAACAAAGTCTCCCTCTTCGAAATGTGTGTATACCCATGTTTGATTTCTTCCTCGAATCACGACAGTCTGACTCGTACAAACTACAGCCAAAGACCTCTCCCATGTTCCCTGTAAATTCTTCAAAGTCGGTGCCTGTACCGCAGGGTCTTCATGCCCCTTCTCCCATACTGTTCAAGAACCTGGTCATCAGAAGGATGTCTGCGCCTGGTTCGTGAAAGGAAACTGCAAGTTCGGACACAAATGTGCCCTAGCGCATATTCTCCCTGGACAGGGCATGTCTATGGACCGCAAAAACAAGAAGGCGGCGCAGTTGGCTGCTAATGGCGGTATCGCTGGCGGGGGTCGAGAATCCAGGAGCTCCCGGGGAGGGAAGAAAGATACACACCAGACACCTCACAATTATGGTGGTTCATCTGTCGGAACACCTCTGAACACTCGTACAGGCCTTCTCTCCGGATCAACAGCTCCCACACGCACGACTTCAACCCGCCCACCCATTTCAATGCCTCTCAAAGCGCAGATCTCGCCGTCTGCGCCAGCACCTCCGTTGAATGACACAGATTTTGCGGCCTTTGTGCTTCCGGACGATATCGACAACCATAAGTCCAACACTCCGACTGGCCCCGGTTCCAACACCGAGACCTCTGCTGGCATGAAACAGGAGACGGGTCCTGAGAGTCGAGAAGAGGCTACGGATGTACCTCCTTCGGAACCCTCCGCAGAGTCCCCGTCGCCCGTTAAGCCCAGAAACCCATCCCCTCCCACTCTCCCTCTTAAGGTCCCCAGTGCCCCTCGCCGTCCAGTGCTCCCTGCTGACGTTGCCGATCTTGGTCCAATCGGTTCACCTCCAAGAGGGTCCTTATCTACCAACTCGCCAATCTCCACCGGAACCCCTCCCCAGGGTGCTGGTATTCCGTCCACTTTCCACGCCCAGACATCGCTTCTTACGGAGTCTAGGAATCGCCTTGGAGGAGGAACGGGCGTTGCGTCTTCCCTCGGACACACCCACCCTCAAGCGTGGAATACACACATTGGGCCTGTCCCATCGCAGGTACTCACCTCCAGCACAACCCCGGGTGTTGGCGTTAGCATTACTGGAGTGGACAGGGACCAAGATGGGTTAACTATAGATGAAGACCTCGAAGAACTTCTTCCTTCTTCCCTCACTGATCTCCTGACTCCCTCTGAGCGTTCCCGCCGAATGTCCCGTACGCATTCCGGATCATCCCGCCCTGTTATCTTGAACGATACACCCTCTCCTCAACCCACTTTTCACTCACAACTCACGCAAAGTCAAGGCCACCACGGTCATCACCGTTATTCACGCTCCGTCCCTGCTCCTTCACTTCTTGGAGATGTCAAGTCAATCTGGGCAGAACATGGAAACACGGGCAATGTGGCCTCCGGATCACCTGACACGCATACTTTTGGTCTCGGCGCGATTGGTTCAGGTACACCAAGCTCGCTCAAATCCTCTAATGGCTTTGGCGGGCTCGGTTTTAATCTAGGGAATACAACTACAGGGTCAGGAACAGGCACAATCCCTTTCCGAGACGATGCACACTCCCCTTCACCATCTCTCCTCGCGCCGTCAAATGCCTCTGCTGCCTTCCTTCCGAGTTTTCATCATTATTACACCAAGATGAACGCAGGAAGTAACGGACGTCCGCCCTCTACGAACTCCGGGCTTGGGCTCGGTGCTGGACTGGGCGGGCTGAGTGGGCTGAGCCGCTCACCTCTCTCCCATGCTCCTTTACACGGACCTGCTGCAGACGAGGGACGCACAGGTCCACCCGGTGGAATTGGAATGGGCCTGGGAGACACGTCCCCGTCTATCCGCGCCCTCCAAGCACACGCACCGGGCCAAAGTCTCCCGCAGGGCCTCGCAGCAGGCTACTCGCGTATACATGCACTTCCGCCCACTGGATCCCCAGGGTCCATTGGTACTTCGGGTGTTGGTGGCGGCGCCTTTAGCCCAGGACATGGGCCTGTGCCGTTTGGTATAAACGCTGGCTCTGGATTGAGCCAAGACTGGCACTTGCAACAGAACCACTCACATCTCCCTATCGAGGCAATCTCGCACCTCTCGTTGTCATCTCATCATGATATGTATTCGTCCCCCCACCCGCCTACCACTTCCGCCCCCCTCTCATCCTCGATGGTTGCCCTCGAGTCTATGTTCTCCAGGCTCCCGCCGACGAGTTCGCCTCTCCGCACGCCGCCACACTCGAGTGCGAATAGCAGCAGGAATTGGCACACTCAAAACGCTCTCAGTCCCCTGAGCCGACCGCTCGTCACTGCTGATGACGACGACTTGTTCAGTATGGACGGATGAGGCTCGTACGCCCTACTTTTCACCAACGGCAGTAGAGCCAGAAGTGTCATTGCAGGCGAGCAAGGATTGATGTGGTGATTTGAAACCAAAAAAAAAACCGATCATGGACGAAGAACAAATCGACCTATATATTTACGCACAATAATGTTTATTTGGGAGGCAACGATTCAAGCCTGGATACCCATCTATTGGCCTGTCCATCCCCGTGTATCGTAGATAAGACAGTTGAGAGTCATGTACACGTTTTTTGTTGTTCTTTCAGGTAGCGATATATGGGGTGTTGAGAATATTTATACCATTGTTTACGCTTTCTCTCTAACACCACTATCATCGAAGGCCAGCGGAAAGCGTGACATGGCTTTACATGGCATTGTAAGGCATTGCAACGTCACTGCGCAAGGGAAAATCTGAGCTATATAGAGCTTTATAAAGCAATGTCAAGGTTACCTCCTCGCATCGATGATGTTGGAGACCATGGGTTGGGCACACGTTATGCGGTTGTAATGCAGTGCTGAATGGCATAGACAACTGAAAAGGCGACAAATATGAAAGTAGCTGATTTGAACGATATGCAATGTACAATGTAGTCCTCACGTCTCCCCCGTTAATCGTAGCACTGAACCCCCTGTGCTACCCCCTCATAGGCTAACCCCTTAGTACTCCATCTTGACTTCACACCTCGACCTCTTTGGGAGCGTCTCCAAGACAATCGCATCCCCCTCATACTCCTCCTTAATATGGCCCAGCGCCAATCCAGATCCAGACGTCACCTCCTCTTCACTTCCATGTTCAACCTCATCCACCGACCCCTGGCCCATCAAGCCCTGGCCAGCGGAACCCATCGATGGCCCCTCTTCACGTGCCCGACTGAGAGCAAGAGCCGCAACCTTGCGTTTCTGGCCTCGAGGTTTCCGTTGCTTCTTCGGAGAAGGAACAAAGTCTTTCCCGTTCTTGAGAGCCCATTCAATTTCAAGGACCCTGCGCACGTTGAAAGCAGAACGAATATTTGATTTTGCGGTCGTTGCAGCGATGGCACGTTCGTAGGAAGAAGGTGACCAAAAAGAAACAGAAAAAAAGGCACGTCAGAATTATGTCCCAGTCATGGATAGTTTACAAAGGAAAACGTCAATAACGAAAAGTATCCACCTCTCTCTGAGCTTGATGTTATCTGGGACATATGTCTCAGCTCTGCGGTAAAGGTCGAGGGCTACTTGGAGGTCACCCCTGTGTGTTTTCATTCATGGACAGCGAGTGTAAGGTGATTTGTAGTACGAGGGAATGGAGAGTTAGCTTCCAAAAGCTGGTGATCCGAGGTGAACGCACTTTTCCGAATGAGCACGAGCAAGGGCAACATATGCCCGCCCTGTCTTTTTCTTGGATGCAGGCGACAGCACGTCTGCAAGCTGTAGCTCCTTGTTGCTGCGTTCACTACCACAACGATTGTAGTCAGCCCCTATAATTATGGTATTTTCAAATTCATGACTCGCACGCACTATTTCTCTTCGAGCTCCGCCAGCCTTGCTTGCAGCTGGTCGTCCAGGTCTCGATGGCGCGTTAGCAGTGGGGTGAGCACACCGGGAGGGAGTCTGTGTTCTGCTCTCAACTGACGCTTCTCATTTTCGACTTCGGCAGCTTGTTTCTCCTTGAGCGCAAGGTTCTCCTTCTCTTGTTGAAGGCGCATTTGTTCCTCCTTGTCTTCGCGCTCTTTGAGACGGCGAGCAACTTCAGCTTCAACCGCCCGTGCAATCTAGGGCGTCCGATGTTGTCAACTATCAGATGGTAAGCATCCGCGAGAAGTACCGACCCTCTCATCGATCTCTTTATCGGTCAATTGAACAAGCGTCTCCGACTTCTCGAGAATTGCAGCTGAAGACGAGGGGCGAGATCTTGTTCTCGCCGCAGCAGTCAATGGAGGTATCAGCCCTGTGCCAACTCCGCTGATACGTGGAACGCGGGACGGACGTGGCCCGCGAGATGGCCCAGCTGCTGCATTGGTGGCGGCGGTACTTGATGTTGCGTGGATGGGAATAGACTGGAGGACAGCGGGAGCAAGCTTTGGTGGCGGTGGTTGAATGGCTGCGAAGTGGGCCTTCGTTTGCGGCCGGTTGTCTGGAATTATCAGACGAGTAAGGTAATACTACCAAAGGGAGGCACGAGGGAAGGCATACCACGTTCGTTAATGACTGGTCGGTTCTCGACATTCTTGGTACGAACTGCAAAGCTGAAATTTTTTACATCATGATTCTCAAACCAACACGCGAAGCACTTAAAAGCCACCTACTTGAGGGTATTAAGGGTATCTTGCCTGAACTTGGTGCCAGGAGCGAGATTGCAAATGAGCAGTCCGACTGAGGAGCCGCCAAGCGCATCTTGGAGAATCCTAGTAAGCTTGGAATTGCGATAGGGTATGCGAGACTACCAAAAAAGTGTCGGTTCATGAATTCAGCCAGTGAAGGCAGAACCTAGGCCAAACGACAACTTACAGCCCCTTGATTCAGTGCATGTACAACTTGTCCGAGGACACTCAGGCTCTTGTTAATGGCGGCTGACTCCGCCATGCGTGTCGGATCGTTGCCAGTAAGCTTGTTGTTCTCGGAGCCTGCGAGATCGACGAGGTTGATCTTGCCAGTCAGAGCTGGGAGGTTGCATCGAGAAGAAAAAGAAACCAGTCAGGCACGAAGTCAATAAGTGGGAGATGAATTGGGATAACGCACTTTTCTGAGCAGCTGAATCGGTCATTGTCACCTCAATTGTGAGCACCGCATGTGAACGGGACGAGGCGTTGTTGAGATTCGTCGCACCAACCGAGCGATGGCGGGAGGCATGTCTGGTTAGAAGTTGATATACAGAAAGGACAATTAATTAGTGGTAACGCACGAATAGATAGTGTCAAACTCTTCCACGGATGCTAGTGGAAGCGAGGTCAAGTTTGCGACGAATACTTGTCCGGCATCATTTTCGCGGACAGGAAGCTTCGGTGCCTGTAACGAACGTTGAGTGCAAGTTTTTTAGGTGGGGTCAAGATCACAGGGGAACGAGTGGGTATCAGACGAATGTAAAACAACCTAGACAGCGGCAATGTGAAGGCAAGCAAGCAATGGGACGCACCGTTTCGCGGTTCACCAGGAGGTCATACACCTCGTCCTTGTATATTTCCATGTATGACACAGCCAACTCAACACTGCTGCGTTCGAGAGCATCTTTCTGAAGGAACATTGCCTATCGGGACCAAATATGAATCTTGATGTGTACATGGATATGGCACGAAAATCTACCTTGACGACGCGCGGGATGACACCCGGTTGGGCCTTTGTGCCCTGCATGGTGTGCGTCTTTCCGGATGAAGTGACCCCATATGCGAAGATTGTCACGGTCTTAACGCAGCGCAAAATTGCATGCCATAGGTCAAGTTGTGCAGTAAAGACGGAGCCAGATAAACCGAGCGTTGTATGGGAAATTTCAAAGGGATGAGAAAGCATTTTTCGAGTCAGAGCAGGTCAGTGGAGCGTAGTAGGACAGACAAAAACTGAGCGTACAACACCACTGTATACGACGTCGATGAGAGGACGCACATCCTGCTCAAATATGTCTTCCTGAACGGAAGACTGGTCGTAGCATGATGTAAACCTACGCAAACAATTGATCAATACACTCCAGCACCAGGATCATTCTGACCAATGAGTAACAGTGCACGAGCAAGACAGTCTAGAAAACATGAGCTAACGGAGGTTGACTCACGGGAAATTGAATACTTGAGAAATATCGCGTGGGTTAGGGACACTGATGCACGACGGGCCACTAGGTGTATGTGTTATTTGTATGCCCCCATCATCAAGCTCATTTTCTAGTCGCGGACGGAGGCGTGCAGCGATTTTGATCTTGTGGGCGGCCATAGGCAAGTCGAGATTATGAAATCCTTGGTTGCCAACAGGTTGTACGAGTTAACAAACTAAACTCATGCAAAGGTATGCAAGATGTAAGAGCAGTTAGGACTGCGGTTCTTGGTAGAGCGGCTTCCAATGAGGTGGATGGATGGTAACCACGGCGGTTCAAAATGATGTAGGACGTTGGTTGCTGGCAAGGATCTCGAATTTTGGGTGCTCTCTGTAGGGGAATAAGAAGTATGATTCGTAGTGCGTGATGGGAGTCGTCAATGTTGAAAGTCCTGGAACGCACTTCGACTGGAGAAAGCGGCAGTGAAAGAAGGTCTGGCCCTTTGCCTTGCCGCAAACGTGAAGGTCGCTTGTCAACCGTGACCGTTGACGCGACTGGTCACGTGCCCGCGTATGACTACCCATAACCCGTTGTGACAAAGTCACAACAGAGTCAAAGCTAGCTGCTCCCGCAGGGGATACCTGTCTGAGTTGTCAGCCTCCTGCTCCTATTTTCATTGTCTTTGTTTTCATTGTCTTCAAGTTTCTTTGTTTCATCCCAAATCCAAGTTCATGTATACCATAAATAAATACATCCTGTCAATTGAGAACACCTCTAAGTACTTCAGTATATACTACATTCACTGTCTTGGTATCATTCTGTTCTCTTGGAAAACCAACCTTAACATGTCTGGGATTGGTACACCGGGAGAGAGCCACATAAAGCTGTCCATGAGAAAATGCTAGAATGTGCAGGTCCAGTCCAACATACTTCACACTTTGTCCTTGTGACTTGTTGATGGTCATTGAAGACTTACCTTTGACAACAGTGAGCAAAAGCCTAAGATAAAATCACTCTTCAGCAGTTGGAGGAACAGAGTACATGCATCCAATGGCTTTATGATGCTGGCATGATGTCCATTTGTACACCCATGTATGTTCAACCTTTATGTGTTTCCAGACAAATAACTTTGGAAAGTCCTGATAGAAGCACCCCAGCTCAGACAAAGTATGCTACACTGTAGTACTGAGTATGCTATGGTAGCTATGTAGATATAACATTCTGACTTGGCCTGGGCCTGCACAATGACAGTTTGTTCCCAGTTGTCCCTTACAAACTGGGCTTGACCCCAGTGTGGACTAACCACTCCCAAGGGAGAGGTGTGTGAAGTTTGACAAAATACAGTGAACTCTGGAACTGGAACACCAACTCCACATTTCTGGAATGTCGGAGTTCGTACCTCTGCTCTGCTGCCAGGCAGATCCACTTGGAGTTTCAGTGCCCACTTGGAATCCATGTGGAATTCACACGGACTCTCATTACATCTCATCATTCTTTACTCATCATCACTCCTGAGCCTCCAGGGATGCTCCATCACTTTTGTACATTGCTTATTCCTGTTTCCCCCTTGTTCCTGTTCCTATTCCCTTTATTATCATTAGCGAGCACTTCTCCGCCCACTCCACTACATATATATACTTAGTTTTGACTTCGGATTCCTCAGTTGTTATTTGCCCCTCTTTGGAAGTGGCTGAGTCTGGGAAATCACTGCCCTATTATAGTTTTTGTCAAAGTTTACTATCTAGCTGAGACACAATTCTGCCCTTCCAAGGGGCTCCTCTAAAGGCAGTGAGGGAAAGGAAAAAGAAATCTGAGGTAATGACCTGAGGTGCCACTTAACACTGTGTATCATGTATATATAGAGCCAGAGAGTAAGAGAAGAGCAGGAAGGTGGGGGGGTGACAAAAACTATAATAGGGCAGTGATTGCCCAGACTACTAGGGATTAGCTAGGAGTAGTAAATAGGTATAAAGGAAACTCACCTCAGCCACTGCCAAAGAGGGGCAAAGAACGACTGAGGAATCCAAAGTGAAAAGTAAGTATATATATGTAGCGGAGTGGGCAGAGAAGCGCTCGCTA
>KN825557.1:984-16865 GCA_000827395.1 Paxillus rubicundulus Ve08.2h10 | reverse complement strand
GCTGTGAGCTGCTGTGCAGCGCTCCACAGCAAACCCGAAGTTGGGAGCTGCTGTCCAACATGGACCTAGCTGTGGGACTGTATGCATTGTAGAGTGCTCCACAGCGCTCCACAGCACAAAGGGATTTACTGATGTATGATGTGTGTTTGTAAGATTGATTTGGTTATACCATCACTTCACTGTTCCCCTGATGATACCAGAAATGTGGAGTTAGTGTTCCGGTTCCAGAGTTCACTGTATTTTGTCACCCTGTTGGACCCACTACTAGTATGGAGACTACAAGTGCTACATGTTCCTATGGGCTACTAACTCAAAAGAGCCTTGCTAATGTCACCTTCACTTGCCAGTTGTTTTCCTGATGTAGTCTCTCACTCTGTAATTACCATATATGATTTTATATGCCAGGCCACGAGTGAGTCACCACTGCTGACATGGGAGCTTTGCAGTCCGAATGGTCGATCGAGACATCGCGTCTTTCTTTCCTCTCCTCCATCATCTTGACATCTCTCAGCGTGCCACTTCTTCTAGTTGCAACGGACGATTCGGGGCCAGTCTCTGCTCCCTCGAACACCCCTCAAACACGAGTGTTTCTTTCTTATCGAATTACACGGATCGCAGACCTTGCCATTGTACTGCAGGAGTCAGTTACGAGCTTCTCTTTGACTTGATCGTCACCTCGCTGTCCCTTCCACACTCCATCATCGACCACGCTCAGTTCCTGCGCGAAATCACGCAAGTCTATGGTTCGTCACAGCTGAGGAGAATGCACGGTCGCGCCCCAAGGCGGGATCATATCGTGAAGTTTTGGTGGTGAACTCTTTGGATTATTCGGAGGGTGGGTGTTGCTACTTTCTTTTCTTTCTTTCTTTCTTTTGGTGGGAACGACGTGTGCTGTACATGATATGATATGCTTGGAAGTACTGACCGTGCTGATGCGGACGTACGTGACTTGGAGCGTGCGTCTTTGATCCTTTTTCTTTTCCTTTTTTTTTCTCGTTCGCGCAGGACAAGATTCGTGGAGATACGGGATAACACTGAGAGTTGAGCACGTGCGTGTAATCTGGCGTTTTTCTCCTTTCATCTTCGAGCAGCCCTTTTTGTTTTTGGCCCCTATAGTACGAGAGCATCCTCGATGACGCCATCCGCGCACTGGAGACGAAGGACCCAGCTGTCGATAATTATAAGTTGTAATTCTATCCTTCTTCTTCCGCATACCATAATTTTGCCTTGGCATCACTCAACCTACAAGTTCTATTCAAAGGACTCATACTGTCGAGTTTCTAGATATGCATATCTTTCGTGAGAGATGGTCATTAGTCGCATAACATCAGATACATCAAGCAATAATATTCGATCTTACATCGAGGTACGGCAAGAAGAATGAGCTAGGCGGATATATTCCATCAGAACGCGTGCGGCCACGCATCAGAAGTCATCACCTCGCGCTCCACCAATGTTCGCACTGGTGTCACGCTATCAACGGGCCCGAGGACCCAAACATCCCGCTTCTCGCCCACCCGTCAGTCATCAGATTACCCCACAGGATCAATCACGCCATCGTCCACCCCCAACCCACCAATGCGCCCACCTTCCTGCCCGTCCACTGCCGGAAAGCCCTCTCGCCGGCGACGCCTAGCACCATCATCCCAAACGAGCCTACCATCCTTCACAACTCCACCTGTCCATTGAGCGTTAGCAGGACACAGAAGCAAGGGAATGTGCCAAAGATACGGCCTACACGGCCAAATACAAGCGAGAGCGGGTAGCCGCCTAAGAAGACAAACATTTGCCTGAAAAAGAACTGGTTGCCATCTACATCCCAAGAATTAGCTCACGGATGCAGCGAAACAGGGGTGTTTGAAAGCGGGCGGCCATGGGGCGGGGTCCTGTCTCAGAATGAGCACTGCGGGTACGATGCATAGGTTGTATCCCAGTCGAAAAGGAGGCAGTACATCATCGTCGTGATTAAGGTGGTTGTGATGCTCGAGCGGAGGTATCGTACGAAGAATGGCAGGGTGTCGTCGAAGATAGGACCTCCGATGGTAGAACCGAATTCGTCGGGCGGGGAAGATTGGACGGCTCTGTGGGGGATACCACAGTTGAAAGCATGAAGGCCTGCAGAGAGTATTGCATAGGCGACGAATCTTGTGTGGGTGAACGGACGTGTTTCACGAGGAACATGCAGGCCTTTGGACCGGTTCCGTCCATATCTGCGGAGATTGGCGGCGAAGTCAAAAGCGTCCATGATGGCGGACGGAGTTGCCCCAGCGGAACGGATATCCCGTTTGAGAGGTCCTGTTTGCAGAGCCCATTCGAGTGTACGTGTGGTGATGATGAACATCAAGGACTGATGAACGATAGAAATGGAGCTGAGCTACCCAACGTTGCAAGAGTACTTGAACGGCGAAATATTCACTCACCACCAATTCCATGTTGATGTGTTGGCGCTGCGGAACATCGAGGGACAGGTCGACGAATATTGCTGCACGCGAAGCCCGAAGCGCTGCGAGTGGCCACAACGCGACTCCAAAGAAATGTGTTTGGGGTGTTACCGCCCAAACGGCGAATGCGAAGTAAGAGAGTACAGGAGGAAGGACATACGATGCAAAGTTTGTGCGGTCAATTGAAGCCCGGGTTGATGGAATTCGGAGGGCATCGCTCAGGGACAGCGCAGCGAAGTTCAGCCTTCCGTCTTGGCAACTTGTGTGGGACATATATGCTGCAAAGGCCACCATGGTTGATGATGTTATTCAAGGAACAAGGTAACTGCATGTAGTGACCTGAGGCCTGCACGCTGTGCGACTACGGTTAAGTTCAACTTGCCCAATCTGAATCGATGTACTAGAACCAATATTGGCCAACTGATGACTTGAGACACCGTCAGGCCATGGCGGAATGGGTTGTTATATTGTGCATGATAGATTCCAATTATTGACTGTCGGAGTCAGATAGTTCCAATTGGGAGAAGAATGGAGACGGGGCATGGTAGCCTCATCTAGACAGCCCGTAGAGTCGAAAGAAGATAATCGTTCCAGGGGCATGATGGCGTGGACGGTACATACCTGCAAACTCCGAGCCGCTATCTGTTGTCGTGGGGCACGCTCAGCACCCTGCATTTTTTTTGGCGGGGGAGCTTAAACCAGCGGTTGCCCTGAGCACGATGGCTGTGTGGCAAACCCGCATCTCCACATCTACAGTTCACCAAACCTGTAGAAACCCTGTTTCCAGGTCTGATTTTGGTATACTTAGCTCAGGGAGCTGCCTTTTTCGTGAGTGTGTCTACCAATCACAACTCCGCATTGCACGGCGAAAGAGTCGTCAAGCGTCAACGTAAAGTGACGCTGTCTCCGATGGCAGTTGCGAAAAAGCGTGTTTTTTCGTTTAGGCGTAGCTCAGGGACAGATAGCATGCCATGTCATTCATTCCATGATCTCAACCTGTACCTATTTTTTTGTTGAGATGTTGCTGTGTTGGAGCCAATGAGTTGCGGACTGGTCAAAATATTTGTATGGACCCTTGAAGCTCATGCATGGAGCATAGATAACATCCAGGCATGTTTCTGTGACTTGAATCTGCTTGCTGAATTTGTCTCCTGCCTCCCAGAGGCATGCTGGTGGAGAGTGCTTTCGCAGTCAAATCCCCAGCTAATCCATTGGAGATATACCTTTTGGTGTTGACGCAAAGGCAAGAGGTACCCCACCTCAAGTTCATGAACTTCCTGTGATTATCACCACCAGAACATCATCAATACACAGCTGACGAATGGGCTCTTTAGCTTCAAGATTTGGATTGGGAACGAACACAACGCAGGGATTGGCAATGTCCAACCCTTCATCAAGTGGACCCAGTTCACCTCCAATTTGCTCCAAAGGTATGTATGTGAATGCTCGAACTGGCAGACCTTCGGAGGGCAACACCCAGCGACCTCAGGAAATGGCTCCAGTGAAAGAGTACGCTTGACCTGAGTTGGTGGAGGAGGGAACGAGGCATGTCCTCGTCACTGTTCGAGATTTCAATGACATCAGCAGAGATGCGTGGATACATCCCGGGCCATTGGAAACGCGGTATAATGGACGGCATGGGGGCAGTGGACCAACTCATTGAGCGGTGTCGACTCCACGGTCTAGAGCTGACAAAGGTAAGCTACACTGACACTAATGGTGTGGGGTCGTCAGTAGTACAGAGAGCGAACATGAACGTTGCACTGGCTGAAGGCGAAGGCTCGGAAACTAAGGCCCAGCACAAGTGCGGATCCCTCGGGAGCATCAACAGCGGAGGAAATGATGCATTGTTTATACATCATTTATGAATCATTTCTTGTGACCCTTGACATGGTGAGACATCCTCGCGTTCTTGCATCACCCTTTCACTACCCTCCCATTGGCTGGCATCTTGAAAATGCATCAACTTGAATATGCTGGCATATCCTGGGACAATGTCACTCGCATGGTCTATGTACCCACTCTCATCATGATTACATGAACAATGTCTTCTAGGCCACCCTCCCTGCCTGTTTTCGGACCCACCAGTGCATTTTTGGTCCCACCCGTGCGTTTTCAGCCCCATGCGCATGTTTTCAGCCGCCCCCTCCCTCCCGCCTGTTTTCGCCCCCGCCGATGCATTTTTAGCCCCGCGCGTATATTTTCAGTGCGTTTATCGTCTCAATTCGTATGTTTTTAATCCCATCGTTGTGCTTTTAGCCCCGTGCTTATATTTTCAGCCGCACTCGCCCTGCCCACCTTTTTTTTTCGAACCCACTCGTGCGTTTGTAGCCCCACTTGTACATTTCTAATCCCCCCTCCCCCCGCGTCTTCAGCGCTGCGCGCGTGTTTTCAGCCCGCACCCACCTTGCCCACCTGTTGTCGACCCGCTGAGTGTTTTAGCCCCGTGCGTGCGTTTTCGGGGCATTTATCATCCCACTCGCATGTTTCAAATCCCACCGTCGCGTTTTTAGCCCCCCGCAAATATTTTCACCCACGCATCCCGAGATGCCTTACCAGTGCACGACGTGCATCAGCCACATACAGCGTAGCCACCCAACACCGAAACGGCTCACCCGCACCCACACATTTTCAGCCTCAGCCTCACATTTTCAGCTGCACCCCTTTCGTCCAAACCACCCCACAGTCAAGCAGTCCCGTCGCCTCGAAAACAGCAGATCCGTCACTTCAAAAACAACCCTACCACTACCTCGTCGCCTCAAAATGAACCTGTCCACCTTTATCCACACCCGTATGAGCATTCTGATTGTTTTTGTTGTAACTACATATACGAATACAATGATAATAATTTTTGACTCCAACCTGATCTGAATAGTAGTACTAAGAAAATGTGTGTCACATGCGTGGCTGAACAGATGGCACACAAGCACTACTGGCCCGACACCGTAACCATGTTGCCTGTAGGGATGGGGTTGACATCTTCGGCTGAGTGTGTGTTCAAGATGGTCACGACATCATATGATTATTTGCCCAACAACGAGATGGCTCCCCATTCCCGAGTGTCCATTTTTTGAATTATATGAACATTTCCAAGACCTTGGCGAGAAATGCCGCAAGCGAGGTAATTTGGACCTCAGTTTCATCACTGCCATTTTTAACCTGTATTCTACATATTCCTCGTCATAACGTGTAGGATACTAGGATTGTGTTATTGAGAGACCTACACCCCGGAAATTCCAAGCATTTACAGATTCTATCAAATATCAACTTGTATTTTTTCACATTTTCAGGGTGACAGAATTCGAAATATAAGGCACTTTTTTTTTTTGGCATTTTACGGCAATGAACATGTGAAATTGTTTTTTTATAATGTTCTTCAAAATTACCTGTCAATGTCGAAACCTCTGGTGACTGCTGTCTGATCTGTGTTCGCTTCATTCCACTTATATCGGGCAGTACGCTACATATTGATGGCTCTGACTCGGAGGCAGATCGCTACTCCCCAAATGTGTATATTTGTGTTTCCAGTGCAGCAGTGGGACCAGAACTCGAAGTCTGGTGGATTCATTTCGTACATCATATAACACTTTTGTATTATTGACTCGGACTCACAGTACTCGGATCCAGCAATCATACTTTGTGTAGCACTGTGAGAAACACATGCCAAGCTCCTCGTCGTTCCCTGTGAAGCAATCGAGAAACAGCATCACGATATATTTTCGGTTTTCGACTTCCTGCCTTGGAGAAGACTCATCCGTGAACGCGGAGCCCTGCCGTCTCAAGCCCTCCACTTGGTCAAGTAGCGACACCCGCTTCTTCAAGCATTAACCAGACGAGTCTTGGCCTCATCACAATGTCTTCTTATCCGAATGCTTTTGGCTGCCTAAGTTCGCGAACCTTTCGTTCTCGAGGTTTCTCTGAATACTCTTGCGTGCACGCGCTGTGGTTTCGTTGGCGACGTCTGGGTGCTCGTTTGCACGCTCTTGTTATGTTGTTAGTTCGGTATCCAAGTCGCACCCGTCATCGCCCTCCGAGTTGGCAACTCCTGAACCTCGAGGGTGCCGTTGAGCAGACACGGAGATTGATGGCGTACCGTACAAGTCCGAGTGTCTGGAGTGCTTCTGTCGTGGTTTGGCCTGTGAAAGTTGTCCCAAAAATCTTGCGGAATCGTCATGTTGTTGGATTTCGAGGGGTTGTAGCCACATTTTCTATATTGTGGTTGGGGAGTCCTTCCTCCCTTCATGTCCTTTCGTATGGGATTTACGCAAGCACACGAAGGAAATAGTCTGAGAGTTTGGGACTGACACAAGTCGCTGTCCAACTGTTGTGCTTTCCATCACTACATACGGGGTCAAAGGCCATGAAGCTGAGCGGCAACGGCCCACTGGCAGTCTGGAGCCATAAAATGCTTCGAAGAGCTATAGAAGAACAGCAGACACGTCGCCGTGGCTTCACAGCCACAACTTACATTGCAAGAGCGTTGTGCAACTATCGAACGAGAGAGTTGATTCTCGTGATCGAGGCAAGTCGATGAGTAGTGTTCGTGCTCGACTGCAGGGACAATGCGTTAGTCGACTTTGACATTGACAGTATGCGTTAACGTCTCAACGGTGATATTTGATTGCTGGTAGCGACGCTAAACGGGTACAGACACACCACCACTACCCACCAGTTACATCGACTTGGGGGTAACCACGACCGTCTATGCTGCTGGTCGTCCAGGTGCTTTTTCGTCTTCGGGGTTCAGCAGGACCTGGATACGCATAGCGGATATCCGTCAGCGAAATTTGGGAACAATGCTGGATGAACACTGCTTACCTGCTGTCCACCGGCACCAGATGCCCACTTCTGGTACCTCAGCGCTGTAGTTCCTCGCTTCTCCGCGGCAACTCGTTCCGTTTCATTCAATGACTGACGAACAGCCCGTGCGGTGATTTGAGCGTACTTGTTGTACCTGCAAAACTGTCAATGCTCGGGGAATGTGGGAAATGTTTTGCTCGAAACCTACGTGAAGACACCTCGCCAAGTTGCGCTGCTCATTCTGAGAGAGATTGGGTATGGATGTTGTGAGTGGTTTGAGATGGAACGTTGCGGCGGAAAGAGTCTTTTCCGGAAATATCCGTTTCCGACCTGCCCTTGAGGGGTGGTCGAGCTTGTTACTGGAGGGGACAACCTCGACGCAAATATCGTTTGTTCACCGACTCTCTCACCGTCTTACCATCGAGTTGCTTTCATTCGCTGTATACATCTTGCATACTTCATGGCGGTAACCTGGCATTATGTTCTCAAGTTCATAATTACAGGTCAGTCGATGGGCTACTCAACCCGTCACGGACTCTCACCACCTCGATTTCTGTGCGTTTCTTAGGTGATGCCGCAGTCGGGAAATCATCTCTGCTCGTCCGCCTTACCGACCAACGCTTCCTATCGAACCCAGACCCCACTGTGCGTGGAGATCGGCGTGAGCCGTATATACCGAGTTCCTCCCCGCATCCGACCTGACCTGACTGACACTGCCCCTTGCATCCGCAGCTAGGAGTAGAATTTGGCTCCAAGCTAATCGAAATACCCGAGGAAGGCAAAGTAGTCAAACTCCAATGTCCGTCCATTCTGCCATTGCGTTATTTTTGATCCCCCTCACCTGCCATCACGACACTGAATGTGAATGACCACACCTCCGTCACATCACACCATCGCAGGCTGGGATACTGCTGGGACCGAATCTTTCAGATCGATCACCCGCTCGTACTACCGTGGTGCCGCGGGCTGCTTGTTGGTCTATGACGTGACCTCTCGTTCGAGTGCGTTCATCCTCCACGCCGTTTCGTATACCCGTTCTATCTACGGTGTTTCTTCCCATCCCGAAACTGACAAAGCTTCTCCCGGACACAGGTTTTACCAATGCGCAGTCATGGCTTGCGGACGTACGGGAACACGCTGACCCCCATCTGACGTGCATACTTGTCGGAAATAAGGTTGATTTATGTGAGGAGGGCACTGAGGGCACCTCGAGTCACAAACGTCGAGAGGTGCCAACGGAGGAAGCTGAGCGGTGGGCTGAAAAGGAGGGGTTACTGTTTGTAGAGGCTAGCGCCAAATCAGGACGGAACGTGGACTCGGCGTTTGAGGCAGCCTCGAGGGATATTCTCAACAAGATCAAACGTGGCGCTTTTGATGATGACAGGGTGCGTGTTTCTACTTTGCCCCTAGCACAACTACCACTCACCTCTACCCTATATTATGCAGTCACCTGGAGTGAAACAGTCGAAGCCTTCGAATGGGAATGTGATACTAGATAAAGGGTCCACTAGGACAACATGCTGTTCGTGAAGAGTTAAATATGGAGAATATTTGTATAGTAGCTACCATGAGTTGTGGATTAGGGTATGTAATTGATATTACTCTGTATCGTTGGGGGTAATGCGGGTCTGCTGTGGAAGTATGGGTGATGCTAGTCTATTGAGGAGGCCTTATCACTATACATTACTATGTGATACTACCTACATTTTCGTGTTTTACTGATCGGTATATGGATGGTGCTGTCTGTCCAGTATCACATGGGACGTTCAAAGGTGCAATGTCCTGCCCTCTTGCACGCGTCATGATGGTGGCGGCCGCAACGAGCCTGCATACTCCTCCAGTTGCTGTACAAAACCGAAATTAGGCTCTGCGGATCTTCTTCTCGACTTGACATATTGGATAGCCTGTGTTGGCGTCCAACCAAACTCCGCAATGAGGTATGCACAGACGACAGATGTGCTGCGGCTGACGCCTTCCATGCAGTGGACGAGCACTCGCGCGTTTGGCTCGTTCATAGCATTACGCAGGAATGCAGTGGTTCCAGGCAGATGCGCAGCAAGCTCGGAGAAGGGAAGATCCTCGAGGGGATACTGAGCACGGTGTAAGTGTAGGTTAGTGGGGATAGCGACGAAGCCGCGCATGGCGGAGAGGATGTGTGTGATGCCGAGCGAGGCGAGGGCGTTGGCGTTCTCGGCGAAGGTGAGGTCGGAGACGTATAGTCTGGGCATTATTTCGGACGCTCCAGGTGGACGCAATGAATACGGCGTCTGGGAGACGGGTGATGAGGGCCAGCTGGACATGGGTGAGGTGTGGCTGGTGGTGTGGGTGGATAGGTTTAGTATGCTTCGCTGCTGGAGTTATATATGAGCACGTCTCTTTGATATGGCGAGGAATGCAGCAAACAGACTCTAAGGATGCCACCGCTTAAAACACGACTCACCATGACAACCTTTGACAAACGCAGGGGGGACGGATAACAGTCGACGAGTAGGCAACGAAGTAAGATCAGGACCGCAGTGTCACGGTGGTTGCGGTTTGGTAAGAAGGAATTGGAGCGAGAATATAGTGCGCAAGGACGCCCTTACTATTCAAGTAGGCTGCCAAGATAAAGAGACATGAGTCTCTTTATCAGCAAAAAAATTACGAGGGCAAATCCACGGCTGCAAGGTCGAGGTGAGGCTGGACCACTCTTTGGCTATTGGGTTGCGAGAAAGCCGGACGTCGGGAGGCGCTGCTAGCGTGATGGCCTCAAGATCGGATGCCCTCGTTGAGCTATGTTAATGAACGGAAGGGCGAAATACCCGCTAGCAGCCGTGCAGGGAGGGAACTTTGATACACGGTAAAAAGTATTGTGGTGAGTTGTGGCACTGTAACTAGTAGCGTTATCGAGTACAGCCTTGGTGACACCAGAGTAGCAAGTTGGACCCACCGCGTACCCTGTTACCACACTGGTCCGATTCTACATCATTCGTTAGCATCCTTGCATTGGATCTCAATTCGAGCTCATTCAGGCTTTCGGCCATGGCTTGCCAAGGCACCCGGCTATGCTCTGAATCATTTGTCAGACACTGCTCTGACAAGCGCCCTTTGGTTCTTGCCCTTTCCAGCCTCACCAAGGCCAAGGACAGGGACCACAGGGGTCACACATCCTGTCAGTGCGAACGTCTCATATCCTCGAGCTCAACTCCGCTTCATGACAATGGCAGTGATTGGCAACTCCTACGCACACGACGTGACATAACGAGGAACTCAAACACATAGAACAAGTACTAGCTTGACGAAAACACGACTGGGACTTTTATTGCACCACATGACCATGGAAATTCCAAACCATCAAACGGGAAGACATGGCAGCTCAGAACGCGTAGTGAGGCATGGTCGCAGACGTATCTAAATGAGATCACTGGGAGGACGTTGTTAATTGTTTGATCAAACCGCGTGACACTTGGGGAGGAAATGCTTACGCGACGTTCAGAGGCATCTCATCAATCTGTGTGTTATAGAATTCTGGCATGATTGCAAATATTAGTACCAGGCCCACAATGTAAACAGGGTCAACTCACGTTCAATATCTCTCAACATCCTGACGTCCTCAGTCGTGACAAAGTTGATGGCAACGCCCTTACGTCCAAATCGTCCGCCCCGACCAATACGGTGGATGTAGTTTTCCCGGTTTGTCGGGAGATCGTAGTTGATGACAAGGGAGACTTGCTGGACGTCAATGCCACGAGCCAGGAGATCAGTGGTGATCAGGACGCGAGACGACCCAGATCTGAACTCCTTCATCAACACCTCGCGCTGCTTTTGCTCCATATCACCGTGCTACACATGGAAAAATCAGCCAGGTGGAGATGTGGCATCATTTTTCTTCACTCACCATGGCAGAGACTGTGAACTCGCGCGAATGCATCTTTTCCGTTAGCCAATCGACCTTGCGCCTTGTGTTGCAGAAAATGACAGCCTGGGTAATCGTGACGGTCTCGTAAAGATCGCAAAGAGTGTCCAGCTTCCACTCTTCTTTTTCCACAGCAATGTAGAATTGTTTGATACCTTCAAGCGTCAACTCATCCCTCTTCACAAGGATGCGAACGGGATCACGCATGAACTTCTTTGTCACCTCCAAGACATCCGCAGGCATGGTAGCCGAGAGGAGAACGACCTGTGTCTCTTGAGGGAGAAGTTGGAAGAGCTCGTAGATCTGATCCTTGAAACCACGGGACAACATTTCATCGGCCTCATCTAGGCAGAATATCTTGAGGTGGTCGGTGCGGAGAGCTCTCCGGTTGATCATGTCGTACACCCGTCCTGGAGTGCCAACGACGACGTGAACACCGTCCTGCAACTTGGCCATATCTTCCCGCACGTTGGTGCCGCCAACACAGGCGTGGCACTCAATGCTCATATAATCACCAAGAGCGATGACGACTTTCTGAATTTGCTGAGCCAGCTCACGGGTGGGAGCGAGAATGAGGGCTTGGCATCCTTTGATGGATAGATCAAGTTGTTGGAGGATAGAAATAGAGAAGGTGGCAGTTTTTCCGGTACCAGACTGCGCTTGTGCGATGACATCGTGTCCCTTTACCACAGGAACGATAGCTCTTTGCTGAATGGCGGACGGCCGCTCGAAACTGGAAAAAATGTCAGATGAGACTTGAATTTCTATATCGGGAGAAAGAGGCTTTACCCGTAAGCGTAGATACCACGGAGAAGCTCAGGCTTCAAATCCATGTTGTCGAAGCTAGACAGGATGTCGTTGAGAAGTGCAAGGACGAGATCGGAAATGATCTTGGACGTACTTATCTACTACCTGGTCCCAATTGGACTCGATCTCGCCTTCAGCGACATCTTGAAGCTGGTCTTCTCTGCAACAGATGGTACAAGATTAACGCTGCGTCGTGGAATGACAAGGAACGAGAACACGACGCACGCTGACAGATTGGGCTCTAGTTTTACTATCCAAGAGTCGACGTTTGTAAGTCGACTGGTGCTTGGACGAGGGGTTTGTTGTTTCGATGAGTGATACCTTGAAGGTATGTACTTGAAGTCTGATCTCAACAAAATTTCCTAACCCTCTTCCTCACTGGCTGCAACGGAAACTGCCGTTTTTTTTTTCAGACTCAGATGATTTAGCATCTCATCGATTAGTCTCTTATTTACTCCTGAATAATACCTAAATAATATTAAAGCACCCTAATTAATAGGCTCTTTCTCACGCAAAGTCCCCTCGAAGTCAACCAGCCTCACCACCTCACCTTGTTCCCGCAAATTAAGCTGAGGGTGCACCCGGACCCCGATCACACCCGCCAGCCCATCAGGAATCCAAACGTGCAAAAAAGTTCATAAATGTTCGAAAAGTTGACCCACTTTGGGTATAGTACAGGTACAGGGCCCCTAAAGGCTTGTTCAACCAATTGCAACATTAGCGTTACTCACTCTCAGGCTATCGGCTCAAGGATCTTTCACCCCAGCCACGGGCGCCTCCAGTCTCTGATTGACAAGCCAAAGTGAATCAAGAACTCCCAGCTATCAACCGCGGGATCATGGGTCGCATCAGTTTCCGTGGGGTAAGCGGAACCAACAGCGCTACCAAGAAAGTCGATGCACAGGGGCTGAGTGTCAACTGTATACACAGCCGTGGTAAGACTGTCCTGAACTGACGCGCTACCCGGAAAAATGTGCTCATCAGTCTAAAGTCGATCTGTAGGACGGAGGATGGCAACGTCCGATTTAAAACAAAGATGCAGAAAGGCGCTCGGTGCTCACCTTTAGGCGTGCTTGGGCCACAACGATTTCCACAGCCGCAGAACCCATCGTTTCCGTATTCAGGGAATTACTCTAGCCCGACTCGTCAGGGAGGTGTAACGCTGCGGTTTGTCTATCTTGAGATTCCCACTCACGCTGATGGGTGGCCACGTACCTGTCCAGGGTGAAGCTGCTGATACGTCGGCCAGTTTATTCTGCAGCTGAAAAAGGGAAATGGGTGGAGATGGAACAACTGACTGATTGACAGCAGCCAAATCCTGTGACAATCCAAGCAGCTGTGCCAAATACTTAGGGACGACTACCAGATAAGATACCAAATCCCAAAACTTTATGCATGAGTAAAAAGTCCAACTGCGACCGGGACTAGGACTTACCGGGTCAACGCTTGGATTTCCGTCGATCTTACTGTCAGGGAAGGCTGCCACTGTTCCCAAGCAGGTTTGGGTCTATTGTAGCCTCACTAGAGAATCCTGGAATCGACAGTCACTGAGTGATTTAGACGTTAAAGTGCATCCAAAGCATTGAGTGAACAAGGGAGTGATCCTGTAGAGCATTTAAGAACTAGACACACTGTTAATCTAGGCATATAGTAAGTTGGTATACTGCATGACAAGGCACAAGCAACACAGTATGTAGTCTGTGTACATAAGAGGACATGTCAGGCCATCCATTTGCTTGTTCATCTGTCCGATGCCCCTCCCCTAAGATTAGGGCTGGGCCATGTGGTGTGGTCGCATGTACAGTGTGAATAGGGGCACATAAAGAAAACGGCTGACAGTGGTTTTGAACTCATGACAGTTCTCGTCAGGGGGCTTCACCACTGCCCCTACCGGACGAACAGTAGCAGCAGGGATGAACAAAGTGTTGTCTAAGGTAACAGGGACCCCCTTCACTACCACCAGTTGCACAGTGCCCACTGCCATGGCTTGGATGGAGGAACCCCCCACACCATTGATAACACAAGGTGCAATTGGGCGTAGCCTGTAGAAGTTGTGCTCGCTGTTGGTAATGTGCACAGATGCCCTGCTATTAAAAAAAAAGGCACAATGGACAGGTCAACAACAGTAGCCTGACACTGGTTGGGAGCCTTGTAAGTCAAACCAGCAAACTCCTGTGTAGCAGTGACAGGGATGTCCAATGTCAGCAGGAAAGCCTCATTCATCTCCGGATTGACAAAGTAGGCCCTGCCATTTGCAGCATATCATACATCACCAGGATGTGTGGTGGACACCTTAATCAGTGGAGCCACCTTGGGGGTGGTACCAGTTGGTGCAGTTGGCACATTCCCTCTGTTGTGCTTGGCGGCCTTCTCAGCGAGAACTGAATCACATTGGCCAGCACAACCACCATTCTCTCAGAAACAACCTTTAAGGGAATGACCTAGACCACTGCGGTTGTCACAGCATTTACCATAGCCTGTATGCCCACAATTCTTGCAAGTCTTGTGCAGGTGATGCACATTATGCCCAGATGTGGTGATGAGGGTGACACCAGGGGAAGCATTTGCTTTCACAGCATCCACGAGTTGTTGCTTGATGTCAAGGCAGAGGCGAGCATGCTGGGAGGTGTACAGGTGGATGGTAGTACCTTGGGCAATACAGTTGGTGACATGATCTCACACACTAGGGAGCTTCTCCAACATGGCATTCATGATGATGATGATGAGGGTAAACACATCTTTGGTGGGTAGTCCCATAGAAAAAACCCAATGTAAATCATTGGCGATCACAAGGCTATTAGTAGCAAAGTGCTCAGACCTACAACAGCTTCTGAATGAGAAGGGTTTGGGCAATGGGGCCGGTTTGCTTGTGATGCTGACAGAGTGAAAATCAGGCAAGGTGGGCATTTGTGAATGTGTGAAGGAATGCCTATTCTTCAGGCATTGAGCATGTCCACAATGTGGAAATGATACATAAGTTATTGAGGTCCCAGTTGACACCACTCAGTCTGTTGGTGGGATGGGGCAGAGCCCCCAAGATGTAAGCCCCACTGTGGTTTAGGAGAAGTAAGTTTTGCATGGAGTTGCTCCACATAGTCCAGTTATTTTTGCCACAATCAAGGATCTTGATCTTTTCAAGGTTGGATTGTGAAATGTGAATCACCTTGACACTAGGTTGAGTCAATGCTACTGTCAGATAGGTAGGGTGAGCTATGGCAGGTGGTGCAGGTGGTGCAGCAGACATAGTCACAGGCATCCTGGAAGTACTAGTGTTATTCAAAACTGGGATTGTTGTGGTTGTGCCTGTATTAATGGTTGAGTTCTGGGTTGGGGGGTGAGACATGGAGTAGAGGTGGGGTGTCATGATAGACACATGAACAGGTGAAGGTTGTGGGTTTATCTTGGTTTATATGCACTGTGAACAGAATGGATGTGTGCAACTACATCAGGAAAAAGGGTTTATGCCTTAAATGGATATAGGTATCTATTTGTACATGTAGTGGCACAATATCACCATAGTATACCATAGTACATCACAGTTCACTATAGTTCAATTGGGACTAATGCCAACTAGTTGTAATTACCAGAGTCTTATAGGAATATTTGCTAGATGAATTATTGGATCAAAAATGTGTGCAGAGATCCAAAACATCCTTTACACTCCAAATTGAAGGCCATGCAAATATGTTGTGAATGTCAGCATTTTTACTACCAAATACATCATAACAGGACTAGATTTTTGAGCTCTGGGGACAGCTTCTGGAGAGGGTAGAATCAGAGTAGAAATGTATGTGGTAGATATTGGTCTACACAAAGTGCAGTTAGTGTCTGCATATCTGACTATGAAAAATTTAGTAAAGATGCAGTTAATGTCTATACTTATGTCTGCATTTCTTATTACCAAAAAGTATTGTAAAAAGTGTAGTCAAGGTCCACAT